>APFE031094270.1:9231-79200 GCA_000404065.3 Pinus taeda | reverse complement strand
CCTATCAGGTGTGGCATGGAATGAGGCCCCTGAATCTACCACCCAGGCATCAATAATATTTTCTAATGAAAGAATCAAATCATCTTGCAACACATCACCTGTCACATTTTCTTCATGACTGTTTTCTTGTTGCACGTCTCCTTCTTTTCCCTTCTGAGGCTTGCAGTATTTCTTCGAGTGTCCTTTCTTCCTGCATTTCTAGCACACTATCCCCAATCTAGATTGGGATCTGCCTTTCCTTAACTTACTATGATATCCTCGGCTCTTTCCTCTTTCCATTTTTCTTCCCCTAGTGTCTACAGTCAAAGCATTACCTGATGTCTCACCAAAGGTTTTCCATCAGATTTCCTTGCTAAGGATTGCACCGACAACATCATCAAACTTTAAAGTTCTAGATCTAGAGACAGAGTTACTAATGGACATCACTAAACCATTCCAAATATCTAGAAATGGGCATAGAAATAACAGAGCCCTAACCTCATCATCAAAAGTTACCCTTACAAAACTTAATTGCCTAGTAACTATATTAAATTGATTTAAATGATTAGTAGCAGATCCACCTTCTTACATCTTCATATTAAATAAACACTTCATTAGAAATACCTTATTTGAGGCTGAGGGTTTTTCATATAGTTTGGCCAATGCCTTCATTAAACCCTCTATAGTCATTTCCTTTGAAATATTAATGGCTAATGATGCCCCTAAGCATAGCCGTACTGTTCCAAGTGCCTCTCTATCGAGAATATCCCATTTTGTCTCTATCATACTCGTCGACTTCTTTGTATTTCTGCTCAATGGTAGGTAGAGATCTTTCTGATACAAATAATATTCCATCTGCATCTTCCATAGCTGGTAGTTTTGGCCGTTAAAATTTTCAATCCTAGACCTACCATCTTCCTCCATTGCTCTGACTCAAGCAAAGAACCCTTCTCTCCTACAACTTTATCAGCCAAATAGACCTTCGACTCTAATAAAAGTTATTAGAAAATTATATATTACAAAGAAATGGAACACATAAAATATATTGTAAAAATATAAACACAGAAAACATATAAAACAAGAGAGACAGATATATGTGGTTCACCCAATTTGGGCTACATCCACGGGAAACAACCAGTCCTTCCTTCTATATTATCTAGCAAACTGAAGAGATACAACCTATAGTAGATCCGCTATAATTCCCTCTCCGCTCTCACACAATCTCCTCTCTCTTTCTCACTCAGAATAATAATCTATATAGACGCAATACAATTCCCTCATATATAGCGAGGGTTTACCTTCTAGGGAAAAAAACCCTAAACTAAACATAATTTCTACTGTTAGATCTTTGCCTAATGAATGCCCCCCCTTTGACCCCCCTTGCGTCGCAAATATTATGGGGGATGTCGTTGTCACATTATGAATTGGGGTCCAATACAGTGATACCTTTAAATAAAGAACATAATCAGGCTCCACAACCAACACCAACAAGGTATCATATGCACAAAACGGAGATAATATGACCAAGTTATGACCCTGGGAAGTTGGATACCCAACTAACCCCAACGATGCCCACCAATGATTGGTGTTACATATCGTGGGGTTAGGGTTTGGGTTGTTTAGGGTTTTCTCATTCCAATGACAAATAGGATCTTGAACCACATTGTAACACAGTTTAGAGGCATGTAGCCACCACATCTCTTGTCATAGATAAGCTACCATCGCCTGAGCTATCTTATTTCCATTCTATTTGTAAGCATAGTTCAATACATTTGTATTAATGAAATGAAATATTTTTTCCTTCATCTCTGTGTTTATGATTATATATGTAGGTTTTCATGTTCCTGGTTAAGTTCGGGTCAGATGATGACAATGTTGAAGAACTTAATTTGTTGAGAGAGGAGTTGTTTGGCTATCTAGACCTATTTCAGAATAGTCCTCCTACTATGAGCAAGACAAAACAATTGATTGATTTGGCTAAAAATTTGTGGAGGATGACAATGATCTTCATATTATGGATTATGAATTCACCCTATGGGAAAAATATTGAGAGGGGGGGGGGGGGGGGGGGGGAGGGGGGGGAATCAGTATTTACAAATCAATAACTTTTTACATTACATATTTATATTTTTATACATTACTTTACTTGAAGGAACCTACATGTGTACACGATTGTTATTAAGAAAATTATCATGTATCCAATGAACTTATGATTCAGTTAATTCATCATATGTTTGTCCTCATCCAGTGCATCAACACTTTATTAAACATTAGATAAATAGTAACCATGTGTTTTAATAAGTAAACCATCACACATAACCAACACACATGAACACCGATATTTAAGGTGGAAACTCCACGCGGGAGAAAACCACTTGTTGTTGTTGTTTCTATCTTCTTTTTAATAAAACTAAAATATTGTTAACAATCATGTACTGGTGCAGACTCATTCCAATACACAGAAACCCACTTGTAGAAGGATACAATGTTTTCTTGTTCTCCAGCTTCTACTTGAAGGGAGCTACAACCCCCTAGCTCTTGTATTGGCTGATATTTTTACTAGTACATAAGCGTCGACCTATAGAAGACTACAACCTTCACTCGTTCTCCATCTGCTACTAGAAGGGAGCTCCAGCCCCTAGCTCTTATACTGGATGATATGTTTACCAGTATGTAGGCGTCGACCTACAGAAGGCTACCACCTTCATTCTTTATCCAAGGACTGCATTTCATAAATTTTTAGACTAGATACACCTGGTACACATCAACAAAATATGTAGGCCACTTTTCATCAAGTTTTCATATTGGACCAATCAGTGACATTGAAGCTCAATATCAATCACTACAACTGTATTACAACCATCAAATATAACATCATCAACCTATTGTACCACTGAGATAGTAGTTGGTCACGCTACCAATGCCAGAGCATCTAAAATAATTGTTTTGGGCGTTTTTTGTTCTAATTTTGGAAGACCAATGAAAGAAGATAGATGTAGGATTGAAGTAATAATCCCTTGGGATATATTAATAATTTAGAAAATGTTTGCTATAAAGAATTACAAAGTGATATAGATCAAAATAGTTGTGAGTAGAAGACAACAAAAAATATGATTATCATAGTAAAATGGAACAATCATAAGTAGGAAAACCTTCTAAACTACATTCAAAAGATTCAAGGCAGTATACTTCAGCTGACACAAGATGTTGAGGATTTATGATTACAGGGGATTAGCTACACAGGCAGTTGCATTAATCCAATCTCTTAATAGATGATCACTTCAGGAGCTTATAGGAATCAATTGATACTCTAATTGTTCATACATAGATATCTCTGCAAGTCATAAGCATATGAAGAAATAACACAATGATTGATAATTGGAAAAACTTACAGGATAACATAAAACTGTGTAAAACTAGGTTCAGAATCCTCTATTTTGTATTAAGGCCCCAAAAATACTGAGTACATCAAGTGTCTACAAAATCTTCCTTCAAAGGTGACTTCCAGGTTCAAAGTAGTATAAACAATCACAACTTTACAAGCAATGCTCTATGAATCTTCAACTCCGAACATATAACATCTCAAAAGAGAGTTATTTATACAATAATAAAACTACAAATATCTTAAAACTATTTAATATTTATTCAGGAAAAGGAAAAGATCTTCATGCCAAGAAGATAGGGGCAACTATTGAACTGCTTCTTGTTGTCCCCTTTTATTCAAGCTATGTTGGCTTTTATTGTCTGATATTTTGCCCTTTTAGCTGATTTGTTGTTTGTATCTTCTACGCTGGTAGCTTGATTCATTTAATTCTTTCATCTAACTTCTGGAAACACTGTTAATCACTTTTGACTTGGCTGAGTGACTTTTTGACTTCACATTTCAGGTTTTACTGTTGTTTTCAATAGTAAATCTTCATATTGTCTTCAAACTGTTATGCAGGCTTGCTGTTTATAAACCTGAAACAATGTTCCTCTTACCTGCAAAACACAAAACTTATTAAGAAAAACATGGCGGCTGAGGGTATTTAATGGCTCTGCCAAGATTGAAAGACTATCGAAGGAGTTTGGGGCATATCAGAGGCTAAATGATTGCTACAATGGTCGCAGAGGCTTAGTGGAGGTTGCGCTGTGTAAAATAGGCAGAACATGGCAAAAATGACCTTTTATGCGTTGAATGGAGAAATAGTTAATTTTTTAACTATCGAGCGAAAGGAATAGTAATGGAGCGAAAGAGCCGTGGGGAGGGATTAATCATAGCGGGAATGATTTAATTGTGGTTAAAAATGTGATTAGCAGTGAAATGGATACTTTTTCGGTCATTTCTCATTTCAATCAAAAATCGATTTAACAACAAATCTGAACAAATTGCATATTGCAGACTTGAAATTTTATTAACCCGAGTGGATAACAACATCGGGTCTGGGCTCAAATCGCTATTATAATCAGAGTAGGCAGGGGGTAGGTCTATTACAAAGGATTGCGATAGGGGCCATATGCGACATGAAATAATATATGACATATAACTATGCCGGGTCCAGCTTTGATATCACAGTCAAGGATCAAAATGTGCAAAGGGTTAGTGCTTCGGCAGGGACAGTGTGATGGAGGTGAACACAATATGGGAATAGATTGAAATACATGCAGCGTCAGGTTCATGCTTCCCATCGCATATCGCAATTGGGGTTTGCAATGTGGGGAGTAATGTACGTATGAGGACTTTGTGATAGATGCGATATGGGTAATGTATTATGATATATATGTGATACGGTCCGGGCCCATTGCAATCGCAATGCGGGGGTGCATTCATATGAAAGACTTGCGATGCAACATTATGCGATGGGATATTTGTTTATTAAATAGTTTTATTAATAAATCTATTGTATATGCATTGTTTAAAAGGCCTACGGTCCCACCGATATGCATTGCGATATTATTATGAAATACATAGTTTCTAATGAAGCTTAAGGGTTTTGGGCTATTTTAATAAGGTAATTAATATATACAGGAAAGGGATTATTTCAAGGATTAAATATATTAAGTTAATGTTAATATGAAAATATGAGTGGAAAGGGAAAATGACTAACTATAATGCTTTTTAATGAATCATTTGGCTTTTCATATAACATCAATACTTAGGGAAAAAATATTTTTCTAGGTTTTACGTTTCCTAGGTAAAAAATGATGTTTACCATAGGAAAAGGGATTTTTATGGAAAATGAATGAATATGGATATATGAAGGGGAAATTAGTAAATATATGAATAAATGGAGATGAATGGGAAGTTAATTAATCGATCTGTAGACCTTCATCTTCCTTGCATAATTTCCTTATGAGCATAGAAACATGATTAAATATTCTATTTAATTAGAACCAAAAAATGCTACAACATTGGCTCCATATGGGGACTACTTTCTCCTGTGGAATGCAGAGAACTAGTAGACTAGTTGCCTTTAGTATTGGGCATGGAGTCATACCATAAAACCACCAACCACTAGTTTTCCATCTTATGTAAAACTATAACAAATCCCCATGGATTAATGCTATCATTTCAATACTCTGCTACTGCACAATGCAACCTACAACTGTAAAATGAAACCATATGCATCTACTAATTCGGATACTCTTTCACACTGAAATCTGAGACTTGAAAACTGCTAAAGTGAGACAACTGACAATGTAAGTGGAAATAAGCACAGGAGTGCCTAATTCACATGCTATGGAGTTAATCAGTTAATCCCTTAGAAGTTATTGCACTCAACCAAACCAAACTTGATACTGAAATCTTGAAGTATAACTGAAATTATTGTAGATCTACTGCACCCTGACACTAAAAGTAGCTAATCACTCGCACACCTCTATCCAACTAAACTGAAAAACTTTACATTCTTAGGTGTAATGTGATTTCCAATGTAACCAAGTGCGGAGTGTATTTATCAACAAACGAAGTTGCCAATGGCTGAAAATCTGAAGCATATATGCAATATGAACATGAAATCCCATGGAAAACCTATACTCACAAGTGTACTTTAAAAGTGGCATCCTCTATAGACATTTTATATTTTTTACCATGGCTGAGAGGAAAAGACATACACTGTTGATTTCAAGTATCAATGAACCTTTCACAGCAGTAAAGGCAGCTGAAATTTCAAAACAAGAGTGGGATCAGTAATCCAATGGGATAGCCATCCGACAAAGTGGAGTCACCAGGTGAAAATAATGCAACCAATACAAATGCCTATTCCTCGTTCACCAGCAAGAAATAGATCTAAACTTTATCATTCCCCAGAGAAAAATCTTTGTTACTTCGCTGCCCGGCAACGACGCCATTCTGATGTTGTACCTCTGAGATAGTAGTTGGTCGGGCTACAAATGCCAAAGCATCTAAAATAATTATTTTCGGGATTTTCGGTTTTAATTTTGGAAGACCAATGAAAGAAGAAAAATGTAGGATTGAAGTAATTAATCCCTTGGGATATATTAATACTTCAACGAAGGGCTGCTATAAAGCATTACACAGTGATATAGATCAAAATAGTGGTGAGTAGAAGACAACAAAAAATATGATTATCACAGTTTCCAGACTGTAAAACGGAACAATCATATGTAGGAAAACCTTCTGAAGTACGTTCAAAAGATTCAAGGCAGTATACTTAAGCTTACACAAGATGCTGAGTATTTACGATTAGAGGGGATTAGCTACACAGATAGTTGCATTAATCCAATCTCTTAATAGATAATCACTTCCGGAGCTTATAGGAATCAAGAAATAACACAATGATTGATAACTAGAAAAACTTACAAGATAACACAAAACTATGTAAAACCAGATTCAGAATCCCCTGTTTTGTATTAAGGCCCCAGAAAGACTGAGTACATCAAGTGTTTACAAAAGCTTCCTTCAAAGGTGACTTCCAGGTTCAAAGTAGTATAAAAAGTCACAACTTTACAAGCAATTCTCTATGAATCTTCAACTCCGAACATATAACATCTCAAAACGAGAGTTATTTATACAATAATAAAAATACAAATATCTTAAAAATATTTAAGATTTATTCAAGGGAAGGAAAAGATGTTCATGGCAAAAAGATAGGGGAAGCTATTGATCTACTTCTTGTTGTCCCCTTTTATTCAGGTTGTGCTAGCTTTTATTGTCTGATATTTTTCCCTTTTAGCTGATTTGTTGTTTTTATCTTCTACGCCGGAAGATTGCCTCATTTAATTCTTTCATCTAACTTATTTAAACTCTGTTAATCTCTTTTGATTTTGTTGAGTGACCTTTTGACTACGCATTTCAAGTTTTACTGTTGTTTTCAACAGTAAATCTTCATATTGTCTTCAAACTGTTATGCAGGCTTGTTGTCTATAAACCTAAAACAACGTTCCTCTTACCCAGAAAACACAAAACTTATTAAGAAAAACATGGTGGTTGAGGGTCTTTAATGGCTCTGCCAAGCTTGAAAGACTAACGGAGGAGCTTGGGGTGTATCGGAGGCTAAATGATGGCTACAATGGCCATAGAGGCTTAGCAGAGGTTGTGTTGCGTAAAATAGGTAATACAAGGCAAAAATGGCCTTTTATGTTTTTAATGGAGAAATAGTTAATTTTTTAACTATCGGGCGAAAGGAATAGTAATGGAGCAAAAGAGCAATGGGGATGGATTAATCATGGCAGGAATGATTTAATTGTGGTTAAAAACGTGATTAGCAGTGAAATAGAGGCTTTTCGGGTCATTTTTTTAAATTGAAAATCGATTTAACATAGCAAATCTAAACAAATGGAAAATGGAAAACTTGAAATTTTATTAACCTGAGCGGATAACAGCATCAGGTCTGGGCTCAAATCGTTTATCGTAATCGGAGTAGGTAGGGGTAGGTCTATTACAAAAGACTGCGATAGGGGCCAGACATGACATGAAATAATATATGACATATAACTATGTCGGGTGTGCTTTGATATGATAGTCAGGGATCAGAATGTTCAAAGGTTTAGTGCTTCAGCAGGGATAGTGTGATGGAGGTAGACACGATATCAGAATAGACTAAAATATATGCAGCGTCGGGTTCATGCTTCCCATCGCATATCGCAATCGGGGTTTGCAATGCGAGGAGTAATGTATGTATGGGTAATTTGTGATGGATGTAATATGGGTAATGTATTATGATATATATGTGATCGGGTCACGGCCCATCGTAATCGCAATGCTGGGGTGCATTCCTATGAAAGACTTGCGATGGAACATTATGTGATGTGATATTTGTTTATTACATAGTTTTATTAATTAAACTATTGTATATGCATTGTTTAAAAAGCCTGTGGTCCCGCCTATATACGATGCGATATTATTATGAAATACATAGTTTCTAATGAAACCTAAGGGTTTTGGGCTATTTTCATAAGGAAATTAATATATACAGGAAAGGGATTATTTAAGGATTAAATATATTAAGTTAATGTTAATATGAATATATGAGAGGAAAGGGAAAATGACTAAGTATAATGCTTTTTAATGAATCATTTCACTTTTCATATAACACCAATACTTAAGGAAAAAATATTTTTATGGGTTTTTACTTTTCCTAGGTAAAAAGGATTTTTGCCACAGGAAAAGGGATTTTTATGGAAAATGAATGAATATGGATATATGAAGGGGAAATTAGTAAATATATGAATAAATGGAGATAAATGGGAAGTTAATTAATTGATCCGTAGAACTTCATTTGCCTTGTATAATTGCCTTATGAGCATAGAAACATGATTAAATATTCTATTTAATTAGAAGCAAAAATGCTACAACACAACCAATCACTGAAGCCCATTAAATTTGAAGAAAAACATAATTAATCAATCTGAATAGTCAGATCACTATCACCAGAACCCATAGCTGAAGCCCAAACACTGCATTAATAATTAGAACCCACTGTAGCCTCAAAAACCATATGTCAGAATGTATACACTACTTCAACGAGGACAACCTGCGTGTATACACTACTTTTTTTAACCCAAACTGCGTATACCTCTAAAGATACTGAATCATAAAAATTTGAACCAGAAACTATACTAATCAAAGACATTCTGAAGATCTACTATCGTATTATAGATTTCTAAACATATAGCACCAAATATCACCCTTCTTACTCAATCAATCAATCAATCAGACTCAATTTCCTCATACAATCAATTTTGCTTCAGATCTAATGAAGACATCATTGACAAACAGAAGTAAAATAACGGCACTGATCAGATAGTGATTTCCAAACAACAAGCGTTTCATCTTTCATACGCTACTTGGAAGTGCCGCATCCACGTGTATACGTGCCATCACCAAGGCGAACCTGTATATAGATCTGCAAGTACTGACTTATAACTTCGCAACCTTTTAAGAATTCAGATATACTCAGATCATGACATTTAAAGGATAAAACATGTGTTAGCACTTAGATCTAGCCTATCCATTATCAGATCATATAATGATAATTCATTTCAGGTCTCATGGTCCTGATCTATCATTAGTGCATAATTATTTCAGATCTATTCGATCTCATCCATCATCAAGCACTCAGGTGCATACTTAGTTCAGATCAGGTAATGCATCAATAACTCATAACATGCATATTTTCTTTTGATCTAAATCTTCATAAGATTTTCATCACTTGCACACCCTCAAACATTGATCTTCACCTCCTTATATAGTTTTAGCGTTTTTCAATACCTCGGGTCAAAACCATAGTTATGCCAATGGTACTATTTCATAGGATCAATACACTTTATCGTGCTCATTACTATGGGCCAATACTATGTTAGGAACCCCTAGTATTCTTTAACCTTAATTTTCCATCCCATATGTGCTTTTCCTTTTGTGAAACTGCATGCATACGTATATGTGCCTTTTATTCTATGTACCAAAGTGTATACGCTACTTGGACTAGGTTAAACGATATATACAACTTAAAACATTCTCTTTCCTCAATTTCTTGATTTAGATGTGTAATCCTTTGTCCCATCATCCTATTCTTTTGTGTCATTACCCTATCACTTCTGAATTAACATGTTACAATGTGAGTTGCCATCACTTCTAAATAGATTCCTGTGAACTACCCTACATTTTTTCACATCTGTAAACACAACTATGAGGCATTTTGGCACATCTTGTTTATACCTTTATCAAGTAGTCCATTCATCAAATACATTGTCATCAAGGACAACTCATCAGGTAGGTTGCTATAAAGTAAAACACCTAATTCATAATACCAACAATTTCCTGTATCAACCTTCTAATTCTAATCTATAAAACTAACCCATTATTTTGTTCCATCATTTTATCACCTATGATCTAACCTGTAGATTCAGCTTTGTTCCATCATTATGTCACCTCTGATGTGACTTGTAGATTGATCTAGTTACCATGTACTTGTTCTGTTACAAGTTATTTTCCTTCAAGGACAACACATGCATCATAATGCCAACAATCTCCTCCTTTGGACATGATGGCAACCACTTTGGTGTTTGGTCACCACAACTTGTAAATAACATCAAGACAAGCACCAATATTTTTAAAACATCAAGCTACTCCCCAAACACCAAACTACTCTCCTCTTTTGACATCAAGGGAAAACGGTTGACCAATTTAAATGAATACTTCCATATCACAATTGTTGAATATGAAAATTGATCATGCTCCCCCTATGCACATGCTGAATTCCTTGACCAAAACCCCTTAGTACATGTTGAGATGCACAATACTATCCATGCTCCTCCTGAGCACATGGAGAGTCTACAGAAATATTTTTCAAAAGAATAACATGACTCTATAACTCAACTATGTGAGTATGACCTTCCAATGACTCATACATACATCAATCACCCACCAAGTAGGGATACATATTTGACATGATCTTAAAAGTCCATGCATGAATGAATATGTAAATTATTACATCACAGGTCTTTACCTGACCTTTACATCAAATGATATAAGTGACATTTATAATGAATACCAAAGATATAAACAAGATCATGATAATTATCAGCAACTATTATACACCATATATGATCTGAACCATAAACATCTGTGAGCAACATCAACAGTAACAACCTATATACGTCCACCATCAGTTCGCAAGATAAGTCAATGTAGCTTTAATATCATCAACCTGTGACTAAGTATGATGCATATAGATATCAACTCATCCTCTTGACCTTATCAAGACCAACTTGCTCATTTTCTTTGTTATAAAAAAGTCTTTGTCTATAGCCTTGCATGAATCAGCTATGCATATGACATATTTCCAAGAAATGATACAAAAACCATTCACATCATATCATTTCTATGTGGAAACATCATAGTCATCATCCATGACCATACCATGGTCCATCATCATCGTACCAAGAATTGATCTCTCGATAACAACCCTCAATATATTAACCATGCATCTTCACTAGGGATGATACGAAGCATCAACCATGATAATCAACATATCTGAGAATCAAGCCTAGTAAGAGGTCATCATCATTATGTGACTAAGTCATGTCTCCAAATATACATGTCTTCAAATAGATATCTCTTCATGAAACCTACAATAACACAATTCTCTTGGCCAATTTTCTTTATACAAGAGGCTCTTTTATATCAACATCACAACTTAAGTAATCATCCATGTATCCAAAATAGAGATAGAAATATATATCTAGCTTCACATTAATGTGAAAAGGAAAAACATTAGCTCACAGTCATTTTGTCAAACTTTCTTGATACCATCAAGTGCAACAATCCTCAAATAATATACCATGTGAGAGCCAAGAACTATAGGAATGCTCATTCATAACTGCACCATATGAAATTTATGCATCCTTGAAGGCATGATGGCAACAACATAACAAAAATGAGTGACACTTAACATCATCAAATAATGAAGATATGTACTCAAGCTTTGTTCTTGTCCTTGGAATTATGGAGATCACCATGTAAGAAACATAATTATATGCATCATCAAAAGAGTCATTCACCAATCTGATCAGAAGCATCAAAACAAGTAAGTGGCTTAAGAAAAGTATCATCTTTGATTTCATCATAGGCAATTCATGACCACAACATAGTGTGATGCATCATTTAAACACTTCAATAACATAAGCATCCTCACCATTGATAAGAATCATTAGGTACCAAATACTTCGGAGCATAATTCCAACAATGCATTATTATAACATATTCTACCACTGAACCTATGCCAACTATTCACTATTAGATCTAATTATTGCATATGTTAGTAAGAATAATCAAGGCATCGTCATCAAGAAGTTATAAATCAAGTCATAAACAACTTATGAGGGTCAAAAGAACTTCTAAATAACATCCATAGATTGTAATCATCAACCATCAAATCAAAAAATGCAATTGATAATTGTCTGAATCATATCAGACCCTTTTTCTTATTTAGTCCCACTGCTTCTTCATCAAACCAACATATATGAAACTATAGAGTTTCTAACTCATGTAGATACACTACTTGTCTTTGTAATATCTGCGTATCAAAATTGGAACATTGAAATTTCATAGTTTCAGTTCCTCCCAAGTTTGTTCTGATTGTACTTGATCCTAAAACTTTTTTTGAAGCATCAGTTCCAGAATATCATTACCATGATGGTTCTTCATTAGAGACCATTTTTATCTTGTCTCCAGTCATGTGATGAGCACATACACTATCATCTTTGTCTTCGAATGAGTAGAGAGCAAGATCATATCTTATCTAATATTGCTTTTCTTGATTCTTGATGGATTCATCTTTTTCAGATTTTCTCATATAAATGTGCTTATTTTTTTTCTTACCATATTGTCTGTGGTGATCCATAGAATTGTTCCTGCATTCTTTTGCTATATGCCCAAACTTGTTACAAGCATAACACCTTATATGTTTTTTATTCCATCTATAAAAATCAATGGATTTGTGATCAAATATATTACAAGGAAAACAATATCCCTTAAAGTACCCAGAAGCTGATGATATTTCTGTGAAACAATTATTAGATTAAAACATTCTACTTCTACATCTAGCTGCAACATGTCCAAAATTACAACAAATAGAACATTCAACATTATTCATTAGAGGAAAGAATAGATTAACACTTCCATAGTTAGGAGTAAATTATTTTATTTGAAGACTTTCTTTCCTTGGTTGTTGATGGGGTTGACCTCTTATCTCCTTGTTGAGCATTTCAGATTTTGCATTAGAAATCCTTGCCTCAGTTTGTGAGCTAGATTCACCTTTAACAATTTCATGAAAGTGAAGACTAGATTTGATGGCAGGAGGCATTTGATTACTAACAATATTATCCAAAATCTTAGTACTATCTTCAAATCATAAAAGTTTATCCTTTTCTTCTAATTTACCTTTTAGGATATTTACCTCAACCTGATATTTCTCCTCCTTTTCTAGACACTATTTCTTCATGATTTCTTCAACTTTTCTTCCTTCTTCCACTTGTTATGTTAATTTGAGAACCTTGTTTTCTTGTTCATCAAATGCTTGAAGTAGTTCTTCATTCTAGTTATTTGAATTTACAAGATATTCTTTTAGAGGGACAACCGCAACTTGAAGACCTTCACAGTAACTGATTCTTTCTTTTAGTTCCTTGGTTGTTGTATCCTTTTCATTCACATCATTTCTCAATGATGTTACTTCATCCTCCAACCTTTGAAATTGATATTCCTTTTCCTTGAACTGATTCCTTATTTTGTTTCCTTCCTCCAACTGAGTTTTTAATCTGGTAACCTCTTCTTTGTAGGTCCACTCCCTTTTGTCAAATAGATCTTGTCGATCTCTAATTTTATCTGTGAGCCTTTTAACTTCTGTCTCTATTATATTTCTTTCACTTTCACCCATAAGAGAAAATTCAGTCATTTCAGTGTCACATTCATTATCTTCAATATTTCATGAACAAAGAAGTGTATCACCAAAGGACGAAACATTAGTACCTGATAATTATTTTTCTTGTTCATCTTCTATATGAGGTGCTTTTCAATTTGAATAATTGCTTCCACCTAGTAGCCAATTGTCCTTCCCACTGCCATTGTTCCTTTGATATGTCTTCTTATTTTGAGGTGGTTTCTTCTTTTGCTTCTTTCCCATTGTTACAATGGATCAACTTCAAGCGATGAAGCTTCTGTCAAAGGACATTCTCTGATACCAATTGTTAGGAAAAATACATGGGTGGGGGGTGGGGGAGGGATTAGTATTTACAAATAAATAAATTTTTACATTTCATATTCATATTTTTAATCGCGACTTTACTGAAAGGAACATGCGTGTGTACATGACTGTTCTTAAGACAATTAGCTTATATCCAGTGAACTTATGATTCAGTTAATTCATCATATGTTGGTCTTCATCCAGTGAATTAATACTTTATTAAACGTTAGGTAAACAATATCCATGTGTTGTAATAAATAAACCATCATACATAACCAACACACATGAACATCAAGATTTAAGGTGGAAACACAATGGGGGAGAAAGCCACCTGTTGTTGTTGTCTCTATCTTCTTTTTAATATAAATAAAATATATTTTACAATATTGTACTGGCACAGGCTCATACCAGTATGTAGGAACCCACTTGTAGAAGCCTACAACCTTCTCATTCTTCAGCTTCTACTGGAAGGGAGATACAACCCCCTAACTCTTGTACTGGCTGATATGTTTGCCAGTACATAGGCGTCAGCCTACAGCAGGCTACCACCTTCATTCTTTCTCCAAGGACCAAATTTAATAAATTTCCAGACTGGATACTCTTGGTACACATTAACAGAGTATGTAGGCCACATTTCATCAAATTTTAATATTGGACCCATCAATAACATTGAAGCTAAATATTAATCACCACAATTCTAATACAACCATCAAATATATCTGCATCAACAAATCACTAAAACCCATCAACTCTGAAGCAAAACGCAATCAATCAATCTGAACAGTCAGATCACTGTCACCAGAACACAGAGATGAACTGAGAAAAGTGCATCAATAATCAAAAACCACTGCAACCTTAAAAACCATATGTCAGGATGTATACGTTATTTCAATGAGGAAAACCTGCATGTATACACTACTTTATGTAACCCAACATGCGTATACCTCTAAAGATATTGAATCATAAAACTTCTGAAGCAAAAATTGTACTAACCAAAGAGATTATGAAGATCTACTATCATATGACAGAATTTTAAATAGATAGCAACAAAGATCACCCTTCTTATTGAATCAATCAGTCAGCCAGACTCAATCTCCTTATACAATCAATTTTACTTTATATCTAATGAAGACATCATTGACAAACAATAGTAAAACAACAACGCTGATCAGATAGTTCAATCATTTCTTAACAACAATCCTTTCTTCTGCATACGCTACTTGGAAGTGTCGAGTCTGCATGTATACGTGTCTTCATCGAGGAAAACTTGTATATAGATATGAAAATAATGAATTATAACTTCACAACTTTTGAAGACTTCAGATATACCCAGATCACGACATTTAAAGGATAAAACATGGATTAACACTCAAATCTAGCATATCCATAATCATATCATACATGATAAGTCATTTCAGGTCTCATGATTCTGATCCATCATTAGTGCATAATTATTTCAGATCTATTAGATCTCATCCATCATCAAGCGCTCAGGTGCATACTTCGTTTAGATCAAGCAAAGCATGAATAACCCATAACATGCATATTTGTTTTTTATCTAAGTGATCATAATATTTTCATCACTTGAACACTCTCACACTTTGATCATCACCTCCCTATATAATTTTAGCCTTCTTAAGTACCTTGGGTCAAAACTATAGTTATGCAGATGGTATTCTTTGACGAGATCAATACACTTCATTACTATGGGCCAATACCATGGTAGGAACCCCTCGTATTACTTAACCTTAATTTTCCATCCCATATGAGATTTTCCTTCTGTTAAACTGTGCGCATACATATACACACATTTTATTATATGTACCCATGTGTATATGCTACTTAGACTAGGTTAAACAATGTATACAACTTAAAACATTTTATTTCCTCAATTTCTTGATTATGATCAACAATCCTTTGTCACATCATCCTATTCTTCTATGCCATTACTTTGTGACTTTTGAATTGACCTGTTACAATGTGAGTTTCCATCACTTCTAAATTGATTCCTCTGAACTTCCCTGCATTTTGTCACATCTATAAACACAACTCCCAAGAATTATATCACATCCTATTTATACCTTTATCAATTAGTCCATTCATCAAATAGGTTTTCATGAAGGACAACTCATCAGTTAGGTTTCTATTAAGGACAAAACCTAATTCATAATACCAACAATTTCCCGTATCAAGCTTCTGATTCTGATCTGTAAACCTTTGACCCATTATTATGTTCCATCATTCTATCACCTCTGATCTGACCTATAGATTCATGTTTGATCCACCATTTTGTCACCTGTGACTTGTAGATTCATCTAGTTACCATATACTTGTTCTGTTACAAGTGAGTTTCCATCAAGGTAACCACATGCATCATAATGCCAAAACACACATGGTTTGGGTGCTTAGGAGTCATCTTTGAAGTGGAAAAAGAGTTTCCTTAGTCCTAAAAGGAAAAATAAAACAAGCAAAAAAAATGCCATCATAGATATTGATTTGAATGTCCCTGAACACATGCATCATAATGCCAAAACACACTTGTTTTGGGTGGTTATGAGTCATCTTTGAAGAGGAAAAAGAGTTTCCTTAGTCCTAAAAAGAAAAATAAAACAAGAAAAAAAATGCCATCATGGATATTGATTTGAATGTCCCTACATCCAAAGATGAACCATTTCAGTTTCAACAACACAAAAAGCATGGTCGTCCTCACTCAAACAATGCATCTTCCATTGTCCCAAGTATGTTCTATAGGGAGACGATATCAATATGTTTAGATCACAATATCATAATTTGCAGGTTTGCTTCTATGTCTTTGGTATTAATTTTGTGAATTGGTTTTTGTTGATGATGTTAATATAGTGTGTGAATGTTTGTAGGGCTACAACATCCCAATATTGTGCTTTCAGTTGAAGCACGTAGACTAACCTACCGTCACTCTACTTATCACATCTATCAAGGTGCATTTAACGAGACTCCTAGTTGATGTACTATTTATTGTGATGCATGTATTAGTTCACAATTTATTATTTTGTCTGATAAGAATTGCATTATTATCTTACAAATACAACAACTTCTTCAATGGATTCCCCTCAATCCGAACATGATTGGGTCGCTAACATCACACAAATTGGTGATTTTCAAGGTTTGTTGTTATGTCTTTGCTCTTAATTTTTTGCATTGGTTGTTATTGATGTTATTAATGTAGAGTGTGAATGTTTGCAGGACTACAACATTCCAATGTTATGCTTTCAGTTGAAGCATGTAGATAGACCCACAATTTCTCTATTTATCACATCAGTCAAGGTTCATTTGATGGGACTTCTAATTGATGCACTCTATATTCCGATGCATCTATTACTTCACATGTTATTATTTTCTATAATGGAAATTGCATTGTTATATTGCAAATGCAACAACTTCTTCAATGGATCCCCCTCAATCTGAACATGATTGGGTCACTGACATCACACAAATTAGTGATTTTCTTGGTTTGTTTCTATCTCTTTGCTCTTAATTTTGTGCATTGGTTGTTGTTATATTGTTAATGTAGTGTTTGAATGTTTTCAGGGCTGCAACATCCCAATTCTATACTTTCACTTGAATCACCTAGATAGACTCGCCACCACTCTACTTATCACATCAATCAAGGTGCATTTGATGGGACTCCTGATGTACTCTGTATTCTGGTGCTTATATTACTTCATATGTTATTATTTTCCTTGATGGAAATTGCATTTTTATCTTACATATACAACATATTCTTCAATGGACGCCCCTCCATCCGAACATGATTGGGTTGCTGATAGCAAACAAATTGGTGATTTTCCAAGTTTGTTGCTATGTCTTTCATCTTAACTTTATGCACCAATTGTTGTTGATGTTTTTAATGTACTATGTGAATGTTTGTAGGGCTGCAACATCCCAATATTGTGATTTCACTTGAATAACATAGACTGACCCACCATCGCTCTAGATATCACATCTGACAAGTTGCATTTGACCAGACTCCTAATTGATGTAGTCTATATTATGATGCATGTATTACATGACATGTTATTAATTTCTATGATGGAAATGCAAAAGTCGTTGTATTTGTAATGGGTCATTGACATCATAGAAATTGGAGACAACACCCAATTGGCTTCTCAAACAAGTTGTGAGAGAAACAACAACTTATTCTTCCTTAATCTCCCACATACCAACATTCGTACCATGAATGTCGTTTAGATGATGATTCTAGGTGGTTGAGGATTCCTACTGGAGTGACCAGCTTTGGTTAGGTGTGATTCCTAGCCATGAGGAGTTTGTTGTTAGGTTTTGAAAATGGGGTAACAAGCTAAGTGGGATTTATTGTGGGGAAAACCCCACAGTTAATCGCACTTGAGCTAGAGGTGATCTGGGATGGGTGACCTCCTAGAAAGTCCTCCTTACCAGGTGCAAGCCAAGGAAGTGATGATTGACACTATGTGATTCATTTCACTAGTTTCAATCCCACTTCGTCACCCATGTGAGCATTAACCTATGTAATGAGTGCTAAGTGAAGTATTCAAAAATCATCAGAAATTAGTCAGTTACAACTACCTCTCATGGGAATGGTCAAACATGAATGACTTACTTAATGTGGTTGAATCGCAAAATGATATTTAATATAATGCACTCCATAAACCCCCTAATACATAAATTAAAAAATATCAAAGGGATCTCTACTTGAATGGTTCATGAGGCATAATACTTGCTAAGGTTTTGCAAATGGGGTAGCAAGCTAGGTGGGCTATATTGTGGGAAAAACGCCATAGTGAAGCACACTTGATCTAGAGGCGATCTACGAAGGGTGACCTCCCTAGAAATCTTGGTTACCAGGTGCAAGCCCCAGAAGTGATGATTGACACTATGTGATTCATTTCACTAGTTTCAATCCCATTTCTTTGCCCCTATGATCATCACCCGATGCAATGAGTTCTAAGTGAAGTATTCAAAAATCATGAGAAATTAGTCAGTTACGACTACCTCTCATGGAAATGGTCATACACGAATGACTTACTTAATGCGGTTGAATCCCAAAATGATATCTAAGCTTAAAATTGCTCTAGCATCTGATAAGCTGCAAGTATGTACATGTACTTCATCTTTTCTATATAAATAAAGTGTTTCAAGAGTCCAATAATTGAGTACTTTAGTACATTTGCTTATAATTCCAATTTGATAGAACATAAGGTTGAAAATGTTAGTGTTTCAGCATATATATGTGCCCAAAGAATGTACCTACCTTCTTTTGTCTGAATATTTAATTTTAAAACCTAATTTGTTCATGGGCATGATAACTGCCAGCATTTTACAAAAGATACAATCCCTTTTGCACAAGAGTAAAGGTAAGATAATTAATTTCATATCAATTATTATGAAATGAAACAATAACATAATGAAGGGACATTATGAAATCTTGTCAATACTAGTATGCAAACAGGAATACAAATATTACTATAGCATATAACAAAAATGGAAAATTTTGATACCTTTGGTTTATTATTTATACTTTTATCCTTGTGGGCACACACGAAAATGCTGAGAGTGTTTTCTAGATAGTGGGTATCTGGTGAGATAATTCTTGTTATACAAGTATTTGACCTCCCACCCAATGAATAATGTAGCAAACTTGTATATTTACTATCCCTACACGCTTTCTAAAGTTAGATACAAAATTGTATTCTACATTCATTTTAAATTACACTAAGGTTAAGAATTTTCCTTGTAGGAAGAGTTTTAGTGGTAACAATTTGCAATATAATGCCACTAGAGGAAGTATCTTTGATCCTAATGGCCTGCGATTCAAACAGGTTCTCCTCACATATGAGTTCGAATAGGTGCCAACAAGTTTTAGTTATTTATGGCCAATGGAGATGCCTACTTCTTTTTCTTGGAATTTAGGAGAGTACACTCTAAACTGCAAAACATGACAATTAGGTTTAATGGATATCTCCTTGACATAAAACAATCTAGATATACTACCATAGATTGAAATACTCTATTGGTTTGTGTATATTAAAATGTTGAGGTAGATCGACCTCATGTGTGTAAATTGTTGTACACTAGATGGATTGATAGTTAATTTAATGAAAGTAGTAACCAAGAAGGTATCGTCTCTTGCTGATATGGAGATATTCCTTATATGTACATGATGAGGCTTTCAGGCTATCATGCCCTTCGAAGAAGACACATGTCCCCAAGTAGGAGCATGATGTTAAAAACCAGTTTGTATAAATATTATACATATGATCTTCACCATATTTTTCAAGAAATTTCCAAGATGACATGGTTTGAAATTTGGTAGAATTTGGCATCATGGATTATTGGTCTTGAGTGGCTAAATTTCTTGTCAATGCCTCAAAAACACATACTATTGATGAAGAATCCTAAAATATAGTTTTAAATAGAATGGATGCCATTTATTTATAAATAATTTTCAATCTTAGGGATAGTATTGGTGACAATTGTAGACCCATCCCAATATTCATATAAATAGGAGTTAGGGTTTTTGAAACATTAGGACATGGTATTTGAATCTACTTGTGAAAAACTGGAATTTTTTATCGAATCCTAACATTTTTTTCATATAATACCATTGTCAAGTTCACCCAAAATACATGATCAAGGTGTTGGTTAGAGTGGTGTCCTTACAAATTTTCATTCCAAACTCCGTGCAGAAGAAATTTATCCTAGGACACAACAACCATAGCCACATTCCTTCAAATTTATGTCCATACCATTTTTATTTCAAAGGCATTATTCAAAAGGACAACACAACCAAGTTGGAAAAGATGCTAACAACCTTATTCAAGGGATCCCCCTTCATCCTTTGGGCTAGTCAGAGGATTTGGTTACTTTAACATGTTCTTAGAAAGAGAATGCTCCATAAATTATGATTTCCTTGTATGTTAGAATTGGATGTCAATGAAAAAACATTCCTATAAATATAAAATATACTTATTGGAAGAATGATAAGAATGTTGTATACAATAAGGCTCCTGACAACCTATATGCATTGACTAGTCGCCAGGTGAATAGCTATGTACCCTTTCATCTTTGTAGGAATTTACAGGGTAAGTTCCTCAGATAGAACACCAAAGGACACCGTTCACAAATAGATCACAAATCAATACACTAGTATCCTTGACATGGTTAAAACCCTCAAAGAGGGAAACAGCCCATGGCCTGAGCCAACGTGACCACTTCAGGAAATTTATTAATAAAAGAATGAAAATTTACATAAGCTTCTCTCATGAACGATTACCCTAGAAATGACCCTCCATGCTCTTTAAATAGAGATCATGGACCAATCAGTTGTTAAGCCACGCATCAAGTGTCCGTAATACTTAGGAGAGAATGAACTATCAGATCACTTCATGTCTAGAACATATCGTGACCATCGGATTGTAAGTTACAAATGTACATAGTAAAGAAACACACTTTACCTAACTCTACCCTAGACCAAGTTATACCTAACTATTTCCTATTTGTTGGCATATCCTAACATCACCCCTTAAGAACAACTTGGGATAGGATTGAAGCATGTGCAAATATGACACAATAGGAGAAGGAAGGAGGCATTAGAGCCTATCCCCCCTTAGTGAAAACTTCCTAAACTCCAACTATAAGTCAAAGTTTAGTAAACTTGACCTCTGTGAGAGCCTTTATAAAGATGTTTGCAACTTAATCATCTGTTGAACAATATTGCACTTCAAGAACATGGTCATGAATGAGCTTTCTAATGAAGTGCATGTGTAGTTCAATGTGTTTGATTCGCTGATGTTGGACTGGATGTTTGCATAGTTGAATGGCACTTTGATTATCACACCAAAGTGTAGTTAGATGCTGTTGCTGAAAGCCAAACTCTAATAGGATTTGACGAAGCCACAGGGCTTCCTTACTAGCTTCTACAATGCCAAGATATTCTTTTTCTGCTGAGGAAAGATAAATGGTACTTTGTTTCTTGTAAGCCCATGTAATAGCTCTAGAACGAAGAGTGAATATATAACCTGCAGTAGACTTTCGATCATTAGGGTCAGTAGCCCAATCAAAATCAGTGAAACCAACCAATAGAGGAGATGCTTCTGCACTGTAATGAATCCCAAACTGAATTGTACCTCGAACATAACGAAGTATTCTTTTAGCTACTTTCCAATGACTTTCATGTGGGTTTTGCATAAACTGAGCAATAAGGCCAACATCAAAGGAAAGGTCAGGATGGGTATGGGTCAGATATAAAAGTTTTCCTACAAGCTGATGGTATAAGGTAGCATAGTATTCAGGGGAAGTACAAGCGAATGAATGTTTGGCTCCAAACTGAAAGGGAGAAGGGGTTGGCTTAGAGTCTTCCATGTGAAAGTGGCGTAGAATATCAAGGGAATACTTGGACTGGGAAAGGGAAATACCTTCCTTAGATTGCAAGACTTGAAGACCAAGAAAATAATGCAAGTGTCCTAAGTCTATCATTTCAAACTTATTTTTACGGCTAGACTTCACATGGTTTATAAGGTTGGAATCACTAACAATAAGGATAGGATCATCAACATAAAGAACATGAATGATAAGAGACTTACCAACTTTCTTAGTGTAGATAGTATTGTCATAATGACACCTATAAAATCCAGTATCTAAAAGAAAGCTATCCATTTTGGCATACCAATCCCGAGGGGCTTTCTTGAGACCATAAAGGGATTTCTTAAGTCGACATCCAAGGATAGAGTCTGTTTGTATAGAGCCAATAGGTTATTCCAAATATATTTCTTCATGCAAGTGCCAATGCAAGAAGGCTGATTTAACATCCATCTGATGGACTTCCCATTTGAAAGAGGCAACAAGTGAAATAACAAGGCAGATAGAGTTCATTTTCGAAACAAGGGACAAGGTTTCATTATAGTCAATGCCTTCAACTTGTGAAAAACCATTAGCAACAAGATGAGCTTATGTTTAACAACTTTTCCATCTGGTCCATATTTGGTTCTTTAAACCCATTTGCATCTAACATGTTTCTGTCCCTTTGGAAGAGGAACAAGATGCCATGTATCATTTGCCAATAATGAATGATATTCTTCATTCATAGCTACGTCCCAATCTAGATGGCGTAAAGCTTCTGCAAAGGTGTCAGGATCATAATTCGTTGAAACTTGAGCCAGTAAAGAAGAGGCTCTATCGAACTGAGAATGTGTACATCGTTGATCTATAGGATCACCTACAAGAGCACCTGCTGCATCCTTAGTAGCATGAACCCATTTTGGAAGCTAAGGAGCTGAAGGAGGATCCTCAAAAGGTCGGGGAGGATTTTCATCCTCACTTTCATCATTAGAAGAAGAAATATTTTCCGAAGTAGAAAGGATAGAGAGAGGTGGCACATCTGCCAAACTAGGCTCGTAGGCCGATATATTTTCAGAAAACTTTACATCTTTTCTAATCATAACATTTTTGGACTTAAGTGGAGTAAGTATATTCCTTTGACATCTTTAAAATATCCAACAAAAAAACATTTTTCATGCTTACGTTCTAAAGCTTTATGTTTCTCATCTGGAATATGGGCCCATGCTTCACTTCCAAAAACACGAAAGTCACTTACATCTACTTTAATTGAGCTCCACGCTTCTTCTGGAGTGGTATTCTTTAAAACCTTAGCAGGAGTGCGATTTACTTTGTAATTTGCACAGTTAATTACCTCTGCCCAAAAATTAAGACTAAGTCCTTTATATTGAAGCATACAATTAGCCATTTCCTTTATGGTCTGATTCTTCCTTTTAGCTACACCATTTTGCTGTGGAGTATATGGAACGATATGTTGCATTTCAATTCCATTCTCAGTTCAAAAGTTGATGAATTTGTTGTTACCATATTATTCGCCATTATCAGATCTTAGCTTAAGAATTTGATGTCTAGATTGTTTTTCAACAAAGGCCTTAAAGGCCAAGAACATGTTAAATACTTCACTCTTGAGTTTTAAGAAATATACACATCCGAAGCAAACACCATCTCTGCAAGATACCATAGGAAGACTTGTCACCATATTTTATTTACATAGATTTTGAACAAAGTGATAGTTTAAGTGACCAAATCACTCATTCCAAAGTTTGCTCACTTCATCATTATGACCAAGAAATACCGAGGGAAGAGTTGATGACCCAAATTTGTTAAACTTACACAACCTTGTAGAATCATCAACAATGACAGTAGCTAAAATTTGTCTAAGATCTCTTAAGTCCTTACTTACAACATCATGAGGTGAGAATTCAAAGATTTTATCTTTACTTGAATGAGTTATCTGATATACAGATAGAAGGTTGCAGGATACGGTTGGAACACATAATACATCATTAAATTGACAATTGTCTATATGAATAGTTCCAGCCCCTACAACACTAACAGATCTATCATCACCAACATATATGATTTTGGTGTTACAATCATTTAAAGAATAAAGCATGGCTTTGTTTTTAGCCATGTGATAAGAAGCTCCAAAATCAATGAGCTACTCATGAGAATGAGAAGAAGAAGACACATTTGGTGCATAACTAGACCGAGATGCTTGACAACCACATGCAGAAAGTGTTATTCCTGAAGATGAAGTTGAAGTTGAAGAGTGCTCCAAATGGATGCTATGCTTCTTCATTGCTTCTTCCAAGGCTTCCATGTTCTAAAAGCATTTGGATTCTAAGTGGCCATCTCGATTACAAAACTGGAAATGTCTATCAGTCTTCTTCCCTTTGTTTTTATTTTCCTTATCATTTTTTTGAAATGATTTTTTATTTTGAGACTGAAATTGCTTAGGACCCTTCTTTGGTTTAGAACCATTCTTTTTAGGATACTTCTTCTTAGGATTCTTTCAATTTGGCTATTCCTGGGTGGCTGAAGCTTTTTTAGAAGAGTTTCCAATATTAAGAAAACCAAGATGTAAGAGTTTTTCTTCTTCTCTTATTAAAGAATCACATAAGGCATCAATGGAGGGGGACATTTAGTCTTTTCCTTGAGAAATAAGGGCTTCTCTGGTAGAATGGACGCTGGAAACAGGCACAGAGTAGGCGGGTCCCAACTTAGTAAGAATGGAATAGATACGACTACCATCTCCTTTATTAGCATTAACACCTTCCAAGAGAAAAGGCCTTGAACTTGGACAAAAAATCTTCAATGGAAGAAAAATTATTGGGGTCCAACGTAAGCAACTCATTTTCGAGTTGATCTTGCCTATTTTCCCATTTGGTTGCCTTACCTTCATCTTTAGGTTTAGTTTCTTGGCCTGAGGCTATTCTGTAAAGACATTTACTTCTAAGTAAATCGATAATGTAGGACGACCATTGGAAGTAGTTGGTGCTGTCAAGAATAACTTGGCATGGAATTTTCATTTTAACAGAAACTAAAGTTGTAAATTCTAAAACTAAATGCTCCAATAGAAATATCTCGAAAAATTAGGCTGATTAAAAAAAAACCGGCTCTGAAAACGGCTTCCGGATGAAGAAGTTATGGCTTTCTGAAGAAAATTTGTTGAAGATACTGATGAAGTGCATCAATGTGCGAAAGTGAATGATAATGTTATATGTAAGTTGAATGGAGCAATAGTTTAAGTGACCAAATCACTCATGCCAAAGTTTTCTCACTTCATCATTATGAGCAACAAATACCGAGGGAAGAGTTGATGATCCAAAGTTGTTAAACTTACACAACCTTGTAGAATCATCAACAATAATAGTAGCTAAGATCTGTCTTGGATATCTTAAGTCCTTAATTACAACATCATGAGGGGATAATTCAATGATTTTACCTTCACTTGAATGAGTTATCTAATATAGAGATAGAAGGTTGTAGGATAAGGTTGGAACACATAATACATCATTAAATTGACCATTGTCTAGATGAACAGTTCCAGTCCCTACAACACTAAGAGATCTATCATCACCAACATATATACTTTTGGTGTTACGATCATTTAAAGCATAAAACATGGCTCTGTTTTTGGCCATCTGATGAGAAGCTCCAAAATCAATGAGCCACTCATGAGAATGAGAAGAAGAAGACACATTTAGTGCATAACTAGACTAAGATGCTTGACAACCACATGCAGAAAGTGTTATTCCTGAAGATGAAGTTGAAGTTGAAGGGTGCTCCAAATGGATGCTATGCTTCTTCATTGCTTCTTCCAAGGCTTCCATGTTCTTAAAGCACTTGGATTCTAAGTGGCCATCTTGATTATAAATGTGGCAATTTCTATCAGCCATCTTCCCTTTGTTTTTATTTTCCTTATCATTTTTTTGAAATGATTTTTCATTTTGAGACTGAAATTGCTTAGGACCCTTCTTTGGTTTAGGACCATTCTTTTTAGGATACTTCTTCTTAGGATTCTTTCAATTTGGTTGTTGCTAGGCAGCTAAAGCTTTCTTAGAAGAGTTTCCAATATTAAGAAGACCAAGATGTAAGAGTTTTTGTTGTTCTCTTATTAAAGAATCACATAAGGCATCAATAGAGGGGGACATGTAGTATTTTCCTTGAGAAATAAAGACTTCTCTAGTAGAATGGAAGTTGGAAACAAACACAGAGTAGGTTGGTCCCAACCTAGAAAGAATGTTATAGATAAGGATACCATCTCCTTCATTAGCCTTAACACCTTCCAAGAGAAGTCTAAGAGTCTTGAACTTGGACCAAAAATCTTCAATAGAAGAAAAATTATTACGCTCCAACATAAGCAACTGATTTTTGAGTTGGTGGGCTCTAATTTCATTTTTAATTCCAAAAACTTTAGTAAGATGTTTCATTGCTTCATTAGGGGTATCAAGTTCTGTGACTTGGAATCTAAGGTTTAGAGAAATAGACATCCCTATCAACCCACATGCTTGATCTTTCCTATTTTCCCATTTGGCTGCCTTCCCTTCATCTTTAGGTTTAGTTTCTTGGCTTGAGGCTATACTGTAAAGACATTTACTTCTAAGTAAATCCATAATGTAGGACGACCATTGGAAGTAGTTGGTGCTGTCAAGAATAACTTGCCATGGAATTTTCATTTTAACAAAAACTAAAGTTGTAAATTCTAAAACTAAGTGCTCCAATGGAAATATCTCAAAAAATTAGGCTAATTAAAAAAAAAGTGGCTCTGAAAATGGCTTCTGGATGAAGAAGTTATGGCTTTTTGAAGAAAAGTTGTTTAAGATACCGACGAAGTGCATCAATGTGCAGAAGTGAATGATAATGTTATATTTAACCGCTCCCCCCCCTCCCCCCCCCACCTTCTTTCCAAACTTAATCTAATTAGCTCACTTTTAAAAAAAATTATGTGACCCACTTTTATAGATAAGTGAAAATCACTTTTACAATGGTACTTTACGAGCTACTCACTAAATTGTAACTTTAATAAAAGATAAAGAAACTTTGGAATTATAGGTGACTCGCTTTTTATAATGGGTGAGAACACTTTTACATAAATTAACTTTAAAACATAAGTTACATGTGTTTTTAGAAAAAGTAACTCAACAAAAAGAAAGACTTGAACCCAGGACCTCTATTCTCATAAAGTAACTTTGGACCAAGTGAGCTAGTTTAACAGGTTAGTAACTTTTGGAAAAGAGGAAGTGGGGTTTTTTCGTTTTGTTTTTTTGTGTTTTTTATTACTAATGCTTTGGTGTGCGTTCTTACTTGAAAAAGCTCTTTTTGCCTACAAAATAGAAAACCACACAACCCAACATGGAGATGCAAAAAAAAAAAAAAACCTTATGTCTTGAAGTTAGCTTTCACCAGAAACTAAATATTTTCCTCAATGTTTCTAATTTTCTGAGATCACACTAAGGCATAGAGGAAAAGAGCATATGCATGAGAAAAATCCTTCCTTTATTTTTCTGAGTTGCCCGGATCGTACAGAGTCATAGGTCAAAGAGCGTATGCAGAAATGAAAGGTATAGATTCGGTAATAAAAAAACCAAGAGATAAATAAACTGAAATAAATAGGCTAATTAAACCAAAATAAATAGAGAGTTAAATAAACCGAAACTCCAAATAAAGACTGTATACCTCCAGATCTTAAAAGTGACGTATCTAGGGCTACCAAAAATCTTTCCGCGTGAAACGAAAGGGGTTCCTCACTAGAACAGATACTCCTAACACAATAGAGCATTTCTCTCAACCTGAAAGTAGTCAGAAATAGTAGAACTAGGAAATGATAGTCGAATGCAGTTGTACCGCCTTCAGATTTGGATCACCAACAGATGTGACCCTCAACTTCGTTCTGGTACCATGTAGGAATTTACAGGGTAAGTTCCTCAGATAGAACACTAAAGGACACCACTCACAAACATATCATAGATCAATACACCAGTATACTTGACGTGGTTAAAACTCTCCAAGAGGGAAACAGTCCATGGCCTGAGCCAACATGGCCACTTCATACAATTTATTAATAAAAGAATGAAAATTTACATAAGATTATCTCATGAACGGTTACCCTGCAAATGACCCTCCATGCTATTTAAATATAAATCATGGACCAAGCGGGTGTTAAGCCACGGATCAAGCATCGGTAATACCGAGGAGAGAATGAGTCGTTGGATCACTTCATGTCTAGAACATATCGTGACTGTTGGATTGTAAGTTACAAATTTACATAGTAAAGAAACACACTTTACCGAACTCTACACTAGACCAAGTTATACTTAACTATTTCCTATGTGTCGGAATATCCTAACAATCTTCCATTAAAGTGATTATATTATTATTATGTTTATAACAACACTTACCAATGAAAAGGGGCATAATTTGAAACATACACACAAACTAAGAATTTGAAACATAAATATGAAACATAAATCATTAACTATATGGAATTATGAGAACAATAATTTTCTTTAAAATTAAAGCAACAATAACATTCCATTTTTCAATGTCTCCAATGTTCTACAGAAAGACAAATACAAATGCACAGAAATAAAGGTATACTGCCTGCATGGTCATCAGACAACATTGAATAATGAAATTCCTAGTGAAAAATATTTTTCCTTTGCACAAAAATAATAAATTGGTGGTTGAAAATGTTCATGAGACATTGTAAAATAACACAATAGAAAATAATTATAGTCTCAAAAACATTCATATATTATATTGTGAACCATTCAAATATTACATTTGTTCATATGCATGGAATATATTACATTTTTCCATAAACTTGTCACCATTACAAAACACCCCAATTATCGCAGGTTTCCGAAAAATAACATTTGAAAGGGTTCTTCTTTAGTGAACGAACCATGCCATGATATCCCTAAGGAAAATAATAAAAATAAGACATTCACACATTAGGAACTTATGATGATGTTAATTACTGACTTCTCTTTCAATTGATCGTGATCTGGTGTCATCTCTCAGACCTTCATCTACACTTGACATTCCTTCCATTAGTATATCAGTAGACATCGTATGAATGTCTGCACGGTATTATATGCTAAAAGATTGAAAATGAGAGCTCCTCATTATTTCTTCCTTGTAAAGTGGTTCTAAATTCTCTTTTCAAACTTCATATATGTTGTTGATCTGATTGCATATGAATTGTGAGTTCGTGAAAACTACAATATCACTAACAACATTATTTTTTGCCTCTTTTAAGCCTTCAACAAGGGCAATAGAGTAGGCTTCGTTATTCGTTGTCCTCCCGTGGAATTCTATCTTTCTATGCACCACATGGTTTCGTCCTGCAAAATGAAGCACATATTTAACGATAGCTAGACCTAGATTTGGACGAAAATACACTTCGATGCACAAAGTCCACTTTTCCACCATTCTCTATGTGTAGAACACTTAGAAAATAAAACAACAATAAATTCATATTTTACAAGTAGGAATTTATTAGCTTATACATTCAAATATTCAAACAAATTTGCCTTATACATCTCCTTAGAAACATAAAATAACATTCAATAAATTATATTCTCCTACATGTCCTTGTTTTTTTTGGTGTGTTACATGAATAAAAAATAAGAATTCCTACACTTTTCCTCATTTTCTAGTAGTAAGGTATGTAAGGTTTGTTTTTGGATCTACCTCTGCTCAAAATAATATAAATAAAAGAAAACAACTTGCTAACTCCGCCAATATAGCACAAGGATGTCAACAGCTAAACAACCTCTCACTGAAGAAGGATTAAACCCTAGCTAATCAATCCAATAGTACAGAAAAATCTAGTAGTGTCACAATTACTTTGTCTCTATATCAATGCGAGAACCTTTGCTTCCTATCAAGACCCTAGTAGCATAAATTCGATTAAATCCACTACTTTTGTTGAACAACAATAAAAAAACCCTAGTTGGATGAAGTAGAAGCACCCAATGCTCCCTACTCAACAAACCTCAACAATTTTGACTTCTCAACAGTACTCTCTACTCTTCAATGACATTGAGTTGTCAACAATCCTCCCTTATTTGAGATGTCAATCAATCTCCCTTATTTCCTACATAAGAGAGATAACAACTCAAATAAGGTTGTTGAAGTAAGAGAGATTCATTGGCAGCTCAAATAAGGGAGGATTTTTTTACAGAAGAGCCTATCTAGTTACACTTTTATCTCCCTTATTCTAGAAAAGTGTGAATTTATCTCCCTTATTTGAAGGATTGGTATAAATTGTGATGTAGATTTTGTATGTGGAAAATAGAGCAGAGAAAATAGAGTTGCTGGCAGGCCTCACCCTTGGTAGTGAGGGTGATCCCTCCATTCCAGTTATGAATAAGGTATTTACCAAAGCCTATTTATATTTATTCTTTTAAGTTTTACCCTTGACAATCCTTTTTAGTTGCTATATGTGATCTTTTATGCCTTTATTTAAGGTAGATTATCTCTTGTATTAAAGGAGAGATTTACTGGTGATTGTCAAGATGTTTTGACTGTTTGGGGAGAACAAAACCATATTTTTCCCATGGAAAAGCCCTTCCAACTTAAAAGGTGAGCGTTTTTGTGTGAATTATGTTGAAGCGTATGTTTGTATTGTTAGATATCTATGGTGAGGAAGGTAGGCTTGGTTTGCAGTGAAACTAGTTGATGTGTTCCTCTATGCTTATTTGCATTTAGATGCCATTTACTCTGCAAAATAATTAAGTTGCATCATACACACCTATGATTTTTAAATTCTATGTTCTCTTGATGCACCCAAATCTGAAACAACAATTGAAGCTGCAACTAGAAAAAAAATAGTTGATCAAGTCTATCTGTGAGGCTAACATAAACCTGCCAAGCCATGGTGAGAACATCGCTGGATAATAACCATGGAATTACATTTAATCCGTGATCTTTGCCAGAAAAAAACAACTAAAAAAATAAAATCACTATCCCCCCTTGGAACAAATTCTATTATAGGATCTACAATTTTTACTCCTACTCCTTGGTTAATAAAGTGAATTGTTATGGGCATGTTTGTAAATATCACTAATGAATATGTGTTCATTGTGCATGCATCTTAGAGATAAAGAAGAGTTGGTTGTAAGTAAAAATACCTCCCAAATCCTTCACATTGAGAACCCACAGGATTTCAATATAGTTGTGAAGGACTTTCTATTGCATCACAATTCATTTATTTCTTGACCTACTTTTGCGCTTAAGTACTATAGCAATTTTCTATTATTCATAAGTTTCCACCTTTTATTCCTTAATAATATTAAGATTGTGTCTATGTTTCCACAAGGAGCTTCAACCCAAAGCAATATTGTGGTGTACTAATAAGTAGTAAGATAGAGCTAAAAATCCTCTTCGGCCATCTTATTATCATTCAACGCATTGTTTTTGGATGAAAGTTGGATTCACTTTGTTTTTTAACAGAGATTCAGAGGTAAAGAACATATGTAATTTTTTGAATCTAAAGTCTCTACGAGGAAGCTTATGTGCACTATGAGTTGGTTTCTTTGGATATAGGTTCAGGATAATAATAAAAAAAATTGGTGGTATAGACCACAAATTATGAAAACATCATTTTTCAATGATATATATATATATTCTATAGGATGACAAGTTTGTTGTCCATGAAACTACATACATATATAGAGTTAACTCTCTCTCTCTCTCCATACATATAATATATATATATATATATATATATATATATATATATAACGCTAAAAGATATTAAGGCCGACAATCTAAGAAAAGAAAATGATTGTGTGATAAAGTTAAGAACATTTTAGGTTTCACTAATTAAAGACCTTGTAATTTAAAGGATATAATGACTCTCTCTCTCTCTCTCTCTCTCTCTCTCTCTCTCTCTCTCTATGTTTATATGTGTGTGTGTGTGTGTGTGTGTGTATAATCATAAATTTTGAAAAAGATTGTTGTGCACAACACTTTAATTTTTTAGAACTATGCAAATTTTTATAGCAAGATTCAATTATTTTGTTACTCAAAGGTTGCATTAACGAAAAATACACATCATGTTTTGCATGAAAACATACAAATTATAGGAGAGCTCAAAATTCACATAGTTAGACACAATTTCTATAAATGAAAAATACATATTTAAAAAAGTTATTCATTTGTTCGTACATTTCATATGTTTACTCTAACTTCGAGTTCATTGTGTAAGTACCTCTAGTCATCCTGATTCCAAGTTAATATATTGTTGTTTTTCAAGTTTGTATTGCCACTAATGTTCTTCCACACACCCTTACGCTGAGGAATTCATGTTATTAACAAGGCATAAGGATAATATAATGACACATCTCTCCAACCTTATTTGAAATATTAATAGATCAATTTGAATAATGGGTCAGGAAGAATAGAGGAGGAAAAATATACATGCCTAGTTTTTCCATGTTGTCGTTGACATAGAGAAATGATGTCATGTTACTCGTGTATCATAGAGATAGCCTTTACGGACATCTTAATGCCCTAATCAAATTTTCCATTTCCCCTCAAATGAAATTTATTATAAAAACATAAAGTTAACGATAATAGACACTTATAATAAAAATATAACCATCGCGATTAATAATGAGAAGTTGGAGGTAGTTCCTTCATAGTATACCAAGCCAATGATCTTGATTGCAATTGTAATTAGAACTCTTATTTGCAGGAGTAAGTGCTAAGAGGCATGATTGTTCTCCATTCTATGCATAATAAATGAAAACAAAATAAAAAGTCTATATAGTTGAAATTGAGAAAATCAATCTTTAAAAACATTAGTGAAAATGTTTATTTTATATAGTTTTTGGCTACAAGCCTCTATAAAGATTATTGGTAATGAATTTAAAAATACTGAGAAAAAATTCTTAGCAGAGAAACTAGTCCTATGTAACCCTGTCATTCTTAGTAGAGAAAACTAGTCCTATATAAACCATTACACTTATAGTAGGGTAAACAAAAATGTTATTTAAATAATAAGCATGATGGGTGTGTGTGTGTGTATATATATATGTATATATATATAATATATATGGAATTATTGATCATGGTTAAGATAAGGGTTGTTATAGTGATGAAATGAAATATATTAAAAAATAACGTTAAGAAGAATATTTTCATAATAAACCATTAACTATTTAAGAATTTGGTAAAAAAAATGATAGTAAAGAAATTGTGGAAATTTAACACATTGTGAAAATAAAAATATTTTATCTTGAAATCAATGTAATGGTTATATATACTTACACACCATAACACTACATTTAACAAAATAAAATAAAAAATTCATCCTTTATTCAATTTATCTTCTCATTTCACTTGAAAACAAAAAAATGACAAAATATAGAAGCAAGCCTACTTATACTTTGAAAGTGATTATAAATTAAAAGCAATATGCATGTGACGTTACCATATTGTCTATATAAAAGATTAACACACGAATACTAAAATAAAAACTAAAAGTATGAATATTTGAATGCTTTATATAATTTATTGAGAAAACAGAATTACAAATATACATTTTTACAATTTTTTGACTTGTAAGTTTTATATCTCATTTTAAATTATATTTTTAATATATTTTATTATTAAAAATGTATTTTGGTTATTCAAAAAATTCTCTCTTCCAAATAATAAAATCAATATTGCTAAAGTGAGAATACCATTTAAATATTTTAAGATATGGAGGAATTTTAAATAAGTTAATGACAATTTAAATTGGTCTTGTTGGTATATTAAGCTAAAAATAATATATATTTTAAATGTCATGAGATATAACTATGATATTAATACAATATTTTTCTTTTTATTATTTTAAATATATGACAAGGTATAAGTATTCATTCAAAATAAATAACTGATAATCGTATATTTATTTTTTTATTATCTTATTAATACTTTTAAAAAATAATTTCAAAATTTATTAATAAGAAAATAATAAGATTTTTTTTTTTTGCTATATTTACTATAATGGTTGTGAAAATTACTTAATTTAAATGTCGTAAAACTATTTAGATATATCTAAACTAATTTCTAATATTCATATTTTATCCCCCGGATGCGTGTGCTTATACCGCGACTTAACGTGATGGGACAGGGGTGCGGCAAGGTTGGTCGACACCTGCCTGCCCTGTACCACCTGGTTTATTGTTGGACGCAGTTTAAACAAAGGCATCGGATTTCATTCGGTTTCACGTCATGTGGCTCTAATATGCATAGCCTGTACTCCGATTTCTCAATCGCTTCCGCATGCTCTGGCTTGAGTTGGGTCTCGGCTCTCTTCAATGCTGGAGTTATGCCGGGCTCTATACAAGGAAGGGCGGATGATGTTAAATATAGGGACATCACTGGAAGTGTATGGAAGCCTCTGGTGCCTTGTTGGTATGGTAAAGTTGTGTTTTGGTATGCTGCTTGGCTCTGCTTGGCCAATTCTGTGACGCTGCCTCCGTCATCTCCCAATTTCCTTTTCAATCCCCCCTCCAATTACCCGGGTGCTCTCCTTTCTCTTCATTCCACCATGGTTCGCCAACAAATGCTCAGCAGACGGGGTGGCTCGCAGGGTAGCAGCTCTCGGCCTCAGGCCAGGCAGCGAAGCATCTCGAACTCTCTGTCTTCTTCAGCAGAAAACCCCCACTATCCTCATACAAGAAGTGGTCATGGTAGAGCAGGCCTTCGCTTTGCTCCCTTCTCTCTGCCCTTGCACCACACCCCCCATACCACGCAATTCCAATTCAGAAGCTCTCTCAATAAACCGATCATAATCACCACTATTTCCATCTCCTTTTCTGAGGAAGCCGAGCAGAGTTTCCCGATGACCTTCTCCTTGGACTAGGTGCACAGAGATGAACCGAGTCGAAACAAAGATAAGGAAGAAGTGCATGAAGGACATGATGGTCGGACTAATTGGAAAGGGAAGGACGTCGTTGGAAGGCCATCATTGGAGTTGGAACCTCAGAATGACACGCAAGCTATGGAGGGGCGCAAGATGAACAAGCCGAACCCAGCATGTAGCAGAGAAGGCAAGCAGCAAAACGAGGGCCAAATTGAGCCAGATAACCCAGATGATTGGGGTTGCCCGATAGTGGAGGAACCTGCCACGAAGGATTTCATTACTAGCGTCACGAATGCCAGATGGCACTTCACCTGACTCCTGGTATTTTCTTCCTCTTTTTGTCCACAGGGGCGATCCAATGAAGACGTCCGGTAGGTTTTGTGGGTGGTTGGCTGTTCTTGGTTGGAGTAGCTGGGGTTACAATGTGGGCTTACCAGCTCTCTCCTAAAAACTGTGGAAAATTTTCAGTGTTGTCTTCTTTTTAGCATCTCTTTCACTTTCAGACTCGTTTCCCCTCTGTTGGGGCAGTCCCAGATCTAGTTATTTTGCAGCAAGTTGAGATAGGTTGTATTCCTTCAAGGCCAGAACACTTTTGTAAATACCTTTTTATTTTTTTCATAGATTACTCTTACTTGGAAAAAAAATATTCATATTCTATTTTATTATAAATTTTAAATATAAAATTATGTATCTAATAAATTAATTAATAAATTTTATAATTTATATGGAAAACAATATATTACCAGTGCAAATTTTAAGCCATCCATAATTTATTCACGCATATTGAAAACAATATGTTACGATTTGAAAACGTAAAAATTTTAAACAATCCACATTTCAATAGATATAGCAAAAATTATGCATCATAAAATAATATCGGTAACTTGAAAAAGAAAACCTCAAACATCATTTCACCAAAGTCCTCGAACTAAAAATATTGTTTATAAGCAATCACAATCTCTAAAGAAGACTAAATTATGTAAAAAACAGTGGTCGCCCTAGATTGCGAGGCCGTAGCATTATTTAAGTCAGGTCTTCGACTTGCCATGTCCATCAAACTTTAACGTCAGAAAGATGTGAGTTTCGTCTCTGGTGCCGAAATGAGACAAATATCCAGGAATTCATCCACGGTGGTGTACTTATAATCTCCATAAAGTTGAGAAGCCTCCAGATCTTCGTATCCCAACTCGAAACTGGTCTGCTCACCTTGAACAAAAATGTTGTGCAGAACCGAGATCCGAACATTATCCGGATGAAGCAGAGCTTCAATAAAAATATTCATTATAACATGATTTTTAAGTCTTTAATCTAAATTCTTGACAAAAAATTAAGGCGTTTGTTCTCTTACCCTGAGAAAGCCGGACCATCTCAGTTTCTGGCAAAAAAAACTCTGTGAACGGTTCTTCCAGTTTTCCTCTCCCACAGTGAGACTAGCTCACTCTGGCTGATTACGTTGACCGGTGGCCTGTAAATCACAAGCTTATTCATGGTTCTGGAATCATTTGCCACTCTGATCGTGAAAGCTCCAATGTCATCTTCCAAATTCAGAACAGCTGCACCATATAAAAAGACCATATGATTTATCTGGTACTTCCTGCTATTGGCCGAAATAATGGCAGGACCTTACCGTGACACGTGTGTTCAAGGTATAATTTTGGATTGAAAAGAGTAAAGAAGGATTCAAGCCACTGAAATGTCCGTTAAAGTAAAGAAGGATTCAGGCCACTGAAATGTCCGTTAAACATTAACTACAATATTAATCGTTATAAACTATAAAATTGGGAACAGAAATATTTGATTACCATCGATCCATCTTAGGTTTAAAGTTAAAGTTATGGAGGCTATTTTGAATTTTTTACTTAGTCTTAAAAATAGATGAAATATCTTTTTCATTGAAATTTGACAATACAATTCAAGATTGTGTTTTTTAGTTACTTAAAATATATATTTGAATGTGTAAGTGGATTCAGCGCTTTGAAAAACAATTCAGTTTCTATTCCAATCTTTAGGCAAGACCAACAATAAACGTATGCTAAGGGTTTCTTGCAGATTAAAAGGCTTGTTGAGACTCTACGACTGGGTTCTAGATCTAATCTTCTGCGGTTAGATCTAGATCTAGGTCTAATCTTTTGCCTTATTTCTTTGCAGTTGGGTTCTAGATTTAATCTTCTACGGCTAGATCTAGATCTAATCTTCAACCTTATTTCTCTGCAGCTGGGTCTCAGCTCCCACGCTGTGTTTTCGGCACTCTTTGTTGTCTCATACTATGGAGTTATCAAAGGCAGCAACCAATTTCATAGACGAACCACCTGCTGTGGCTAGACCTAGATCTATGGCTCCCAGCTTCGCAAAAATAGTTGCTGGCTCAGTTTTGTTCGCTTCTAGAGGGCAAGTACCTGCCCGTATCGTCAGTGAAGCCCCAACTCCCGCTATCCAGGTGGTCTAGGCCTCACTCGATGAGGCTTTGAAGTTTTCCAAAAGTGCCCTAAACTGCTGGTTCAATGGTTTTTGGCCACGGCTGATAGCTCTCCACAATTGGATTTCGGAGGTATGAAACCCTGTCATTTCTGATGAAATTAATATCTACCCTTGTGATAGGGGTTTCTTTATAGTAGATTTTGAAAATCCTAAAAGCAGACAATATATTCTAGATTGCGGCCCTTGGTTTTGGGAAAAATCACGCCTATTCATGAAGCCACGGAACCTATCATTCGATCCCTCAACAGCAGTCATAACGTCACCACTAGTTTGGGTGAGATTACCAAGCGTACCCTCGCATCTCTGGAATCTCTTCTCGCTAAAAGCCATTGGAAATGCAATTGGGAAATTTTACTGTAGGTGCGCAGAAACACAGGAATATGCCAGAACCACCTATGCACATATCTGTGCGCAAATGGACTTGAGCGCAGGATTCCCAGCTGAATTAAACCTAACAAGTAAAGACTGTGTGGAACCTGAAACTTGATTATGAAAGTGTCCTCTTCAAATGTCGATCCTGTTTTGAGACCAGCCATCTAGACAAAAATTGCTCAAAAGCGTCCCAAAAAAATTCTGCTAGAAAAAAACACCATAGATCTACATGGTGGGAAGCAGCACAAAAAGAGCACTACATTGTCATCAAAAAAGAATACTATAGAGAAAACTCTGAATGACAAGAAATCGGACAAGAAAGAAACAACTCTCAAGACAAGTAGGGAGAAAGTCCAACCCAACAACAAAAAATGAACTCGACAACCCCTCAAGCATCAACAATTATGAGGATTCGAATACCGTGCAAAATAAATCTTCATTTAACAGCAAAGAAGATCTCCTAGACCAAACTTCTTCTCTGACTATCTTCAAAAGGACGAACACAATAGATCGCGAAGCTAAAACACCAATGTCCCAAGAACCAAAAGAGATGAAGGAGATGCAAGATAGAGGAAGTTGGAAGACCGTAGAGAAAAAAAAAGAAAGCTACAGCACCAATCTCGCCAAGAAATGCAAGGAGCGAGATAATTTAGAAATAAAGAAATTAGAAGTCTAATAGAGCAATTTGGTTAACCATCATCATCATCAATGTCCTTGTTATGTGGATAGGTTTCTTATATTTTAAAATGAGTTTTTAGAATTTCTATGTTTCCAAAAATAATAAAATTACAAACAATTTGAATTTAATAATTGAGGATATTTTTAATTATATATAAATATATAAATAAAATTCGCTAGCATTTTTATAATTAGGATCTTAATCCTTTACTTATAAATTCTAAAAATACAAATAATCAATAGATATTATAACTACTATTTTATATTTATCCCACCATTTAATTTATTTGACTATGCTTAATATACTCTTATTAATTTTAATTTAATTATCCCAGACATTTGATATATAAATTTCCAATTTCTACCTCTTTATTTTATAAACTCTAAAAATACAAATAATAAATATATGTTTTAATTACTATTTATACTTATCAATCGTTTAATTTATATAACACAACTATTTAATTTATTTAATTATATTAATATGTTAGATATCATTTTTTTGATTCAATTTCTTTAAATAAGTCATTTATCTCTGACCATTTTCATGAGAGGTATGACCATTTCCATGAAAAAGTAGTCGTCACTGATTAATTTCTCATAATTAATATAGTTCTATCAACCATTTAATTTACATAAATCAACCATTTAAAATGCTAATACACCTTACACCTTAGCAATCATTTAATTTAAATAGTTCAACCATTTAATTTATTTAGGTATAGCAATATACCGAAGCCAATTTTTTAGTTCTTCACTATAAAGTTTGGATAGCTCATGTACCATGGATAGCTTATACCCCACTATGGATCCTCTCTACCTTGCTTTAACGAATGTTAATTGTTGTTACATGATCATTGCGTGCACATACCTTTGGTAAGACCATCCCCATAGATTAGAACATCCATTGGCTCTGGTTTTTGACGGGGATGAAGGATATAATCAACAAAATAAGCCATGAAAGAATTTGCAGAAATGAACGACTATGGAATTTCCGCCTCTTCAATTGCCCAGCGAATTTTCTTTTTAGTGTCACAGACTCTCTGAAACGGAGGGAGAGCGGCCTCTACACGGTCAACCTCGTTGCCAAACTCTGAGGGTATAAATCTCTGTTTCCAGAAGGGAAAGAACCACCCACAACACACGAATTAATATAGCTGTAAATATTTGCAGAGCGCAAGTTTATTCAAGGAATATGAAGTGGTGTATATACCTTAATGTTTCCAACTTCTTGAAGGGCTCTTATGATATTAAATTGATCCAAATGCTGAGGAATGGCAACTGCGGATATTACTGTGTCTAATTGCTTCATTGCATCCACAAGGCTGTTGTGATCATCTAAAGATCCCTGTTAAAAAAACCTATTAGCCTTATGGTACATTGCATAATAAACACTATATTAATGCAACTGGGAAAATAATCAAAAAAAAATATTGCATGAACTTATGGAAGAAAGAAAAAGAGTGAATCGCTTTCTGTAAGGATATGAATGCCATTATCTTTTAACTCATGAAGAAAATTTTCCTTGGAGAAATCGAGAGCTGCCGCTGTTGCCGGGCGGACAAGTACAAACGTTGGATAGCCTTGTGACACACTGGCTTTGGCTAAGTATTTTTCCCAGATATCTGGTGCCTCCAGTTATCAAAATTCTATTCATCATGCAAATTTTATTCACGACCTCAACAGATCTCTCTCTGATCTTGCAGCTTTGGCTATGAACTGATCGACACTAGGGAAGGAGAGATGGGGTATGGATAACAGGTTGCATATGAGGAATACAAGTAACGAATGATATCTTTCATAGGCGGATGAAGAAGGCCACCTTCCCACGATGGCCTGGTACGCAGAAGGATGGATATTTTTCCTGAAATTTTCGATTTCAGGCGGACAAAGAACAATATTTTCTCAATTTGACTGGAATTTGGGGGACCATGTGCCCTATTTATTCGCAAAGGAGAAGGCCCAATTTTTTCCTCATTTTCTTTATTAGGAAATAAGCGTGCTTATGCCAGCTATTCCTTCCGAATTTTTCGTGATGTTACGTACGGCGTTGTTGTTGATGAAGTGGCTGATGTTTGAATCGCTGACGTCGCAATAATATTGACGACGTTAGTATGACAATTGCAAATGGGATGGTTTAATAAGGTGGTGGAAATAGATTCAGCATCATAAAAAATGTCTAGTACATCTAAAATTTTAAAGTTTAACAACTAAAACTTAGATTTACAAACATTCTTGCCAAATTTTTTCAAAATATAACTGGAATTTCCATAACTTTCGATACAACTCCTCCCGTAATTCAACTATACAATTGCGAATAATGGTTTTAACGTCACGAGAGGGTATGTGATTATTACTTTTAAAGTCAAAATAAGTTTGAATCTAAACACACATATTTTGGTATACAAAATAGTATAGGTTGTTTTTGGTTTTTTTTGCTTAACCGTTGTTTATGTTTTTTTGTTTGTTTGTTGTTTATGTTTCTTGTTTGTTTGTTTACTATTTTGATGGTTTATGTTTATTATTTTTTTCATATTTGGTTATATAAATGGATAAGATTATAATTTTTTAATATTAAATATATTTTTGAATATATATTTATTATTTAAAATATATTTAAAGTTTAAAAAAATTGTGGAATATTTTTTAATAGAGTAATATATTTTAAAAATTATGGATGTTATATTAAAGAAGAGATATTTTATTACACCATAAAGGGTATTGTAAGGTTTTGTGTTTTTTTTTTTTTTCGCAAAAATTGATTAGTATTGATTTCCTAACGATATACCTACAAGTGTATATCTTGCAAAATTGTCAATAGAAAGACACGATTTTAGAAAACTTGCTCATTCACAATGGTAGGACTCTACTGACATTGCATCCTCCAATTTTGCATTTACATTTCCTTATGTAGAATGAGATCTCATTGTTTGGCTAGTCAACTGTATATTCTCCACATGACCACAAAGTGCACCGATTTCATCATTTTCATTTTGACACTCCAACTAATGTTGAACTACAAGTATTATGTCAGATTGCTCATCTGGAGTAGAGCTGATGGATGAGCGACACAAGTGTATGGTAGTCAAAGTTGTTGTCTACTAGGTAATGCAGATAGGGAGGGCACTTTGGGGGACCTTCTCCTTCGCCAGGTTGCTAATGTCGATCCATTAATCCCTTGCTACAGGGGCTTCTCTATTTTTTATTCTAGTCTCCATGTAGATCCCTACAGCCCCTCGAGGAATGATGTCAATGGCAAAAAAGGAAGACACCAACATAAAAACTTGTAGAGCGTATTGGAGACTTCTGCCAACTCTCCTCGTTTTGTCACTTCCTCTCTTTTTCTATGACTCCCTCAATCATTGCTTCACAAAAAACCTTTCAACTTTGTCTCTCTTTCTCCTTCTCTCCCTCCCTCCCCAACCTCACTTCCTCTCCCCCTCCCCCTCTCCTTTTATCTTATCCCCTCCTCTATTTGTGATCTGGTGGATCAAAATAGTGCTTAAAATTCAAAGTGTGTGACAAAGATTGAATCCTTAACGAATGGATAGATCTCGACGATTTGAACCCAACACAATTCGTTTCACTCAAAACTAATATAATATGCTCCAAATATCATGTTCTTATAGAATTGTCCACAATAACTATTTTTTTTTAATTAGGATTGCAGGTACAACCAATCAGTAGTTCGTATGCTCACTGGGCATATGACTAGGCATTTGAGAGTGTTTTTATGGGCCAACACTTGGATGACACTTGTCTCATTTTTATTGGTTTGTGTAAGGTGTGATTTCATTGGTGTAGTGTTGGACCAATGAGGGAGAGCCACGTGGGCCAATCAGTGGTTGCCACGTGGCCTCCTCTTACGTGGAAAATTTTTGGTTAAGGGACGAATGTAGGCCATGGGGATCGAACCCACAATCTCAACCAACAACACCAATGGCCTAACCAACTACGCTACAGTGGTTCTTGTAAAAAAAATGTGTCGAGTTTAATTTAATGTTCAATGGAAACACCATTGGGGGAGGGGTCAGGCTAATCCCTAGCCCCTGGCCACCCCAGGACCAAGTGAACATAGGCAAGGTGCCAAGGGGCTAGGCCTTAGCCCAAGCCACGATGCACGTTGGAGCCAACACCAATGACCAGTGGCAGAGGAAATGTGGGGGCAGCCCACGGGGGCTAGCTCTAGCTCATATGACCCATGATAAGACCATCGGCAGAAACTAGGTGAAGATTAAGCATCCCATCACCAAGGGGCCAACCACAGGTCATAAGGAGCCACACGATCAAGAGCATAGAGGCTTGGAGAGGGGCCATCCCAAGGTCATATGTGTGACCATGCAACCAAAAGTGTCCGAAATGAAGGGCCTAAATTCGTTGGACATAGGCCCTGTAATATCGACCATAAACTAGGTCACATGGGTGCCATGTGTCCTTGATTTTCAGAACTGGGTGCTTAACGGGGAGACTAGAATTGTGCATCGGTTGCAGGTTCAAGGTACTCAAGCCAAGTTTAGGCTGAATTGGAGGATGATTAGTTGGAGAATTTGGGAAAACTTGAAACAGTCATAACATACTTAGGTTTTAGCCAAATGAGGTGCAGAAAGAACCAAAATGGGGGTTTTGATAGTGTGAGATCCATTGGAGACATCATTTCTAATCTTTGAGCTTTGTAAAGTATGTAAACACACTTTTGAACATTTTTAATGAAAGAGGCCCTGCATTGGGAGTTGGACTAGGTGATGTATCCCAAAAGAGGGGTGAACTCCTTTATCATGCTTTGTGTTATGTTTTTTAGATATGCTTATTTGTCTCTATTTGGCTTTAAAATTTCATTAAAATTTACTTGTTTATGTGTTTCGTAAATTGATTCTCTGCCCAAAATACGTATAAATTTAACTCGCAAATTGTTAAAAATATTGAAGTTTACACATACAAATCATTCTCTATCTCTCCCCCCTTCATACATACTCTCTCTCTCTCTCTCTCTCTCTCTCTCTCTCTCTCTCTCGTCACATGGATTTAATGACTTTGGATATCACTTATGGGATTGTGGAAATCACAAAATTAATGGGAGTGGATGTGTCACACTAAATGAGAATGACATGTATAGAGATAAATTGGATAGAAAGAAATAGCAAAAAGGAAACATAAAATACAAGTGCTTGATGAAATCACATAAAAAAATCTAATGGTGATGGAAAATCCAATAGTCTCCTTGAAAAATACTCTCCTTCATTTTGTTATGTATTATTAATTGATTATGGTGAACTAGAATGATATGAGGAAGCAATTCTATTAAAAACCATAAGGAATGGGAGCAAGGCATAAAAGAAGAAATGGAATATTTCTTATAAATAACCAAACTTGGGACTTGGTCCCATTGCTTCCCGGTAAAAGAGCATTTCAAAATAAATGGGCATAAATGTTAAAGGAAGAAGGTAAAGGAAAAAAGAGGTACAAGGTTAGAGATGTTGTAAAAGGGTTTGCACAGAATAAATATATAGATTTTGATGAAATTTTTTCTCCTATTTTTAGAATGAATTCAAATAGAATTAATTTAAGTTTAGTGGCAGTAGAATATTTGCATCTTAAATAATTAGATGTAAAGAAATAATTTCTTTATGTGTACTTGGAGGAAGAGAATCATATGCAACAGCCACAAGGGTGCGAGGAAAAAGGGAAGAAAAACATAGTGTGAAGAATAAAATATACTTTGTATGGTTAATAGAAAATTCCAAGATAGTGGTTTTTGATGTTTGACAAGTTTATGATAGGGAAAGGTTATAGCATATGTTAATATGATCACTTTATTTATTTTAAGAGACTAGATAATGGTAGCTATATTATCTTGTTATTTTACGCAGATGACATGCTTTTTGTGATGTCTAACATCCATGATAGAAATGAGTTCAAAAGAAACTTATCTATTTCATTTTCTATGTAGCATTTAGGTTCTACAAAACAAATCCTTGGTATGAGAATAACAAGAGATTGGGAAAATCATACATTAACATTGTCTTAGAGTGGTACATAGATTAGGTGTTAGAAACATTTAAAATGAAATATTTAAAACTAGTTAATACACCTTTGGCACGCCATTTCAAATTACATACGGAAATGTTCTTGAATAACTAAGAGGAAATATACTACATGTCCAAGGTTCATTATTTATCAATAGTTTATGGTTTAGGGTTTAGGGAGTTGTGAGCAGGTGTATGAACAATCTAGGGGAAGAGCATGAGAAGGTAGTGAACTTGATTATCAAGTGTTTAAGAGGTACGATTGTTATGGAATTATGCTTTGGAGTTTCAAACTCTAAATTCTATAGTGATATGTTGACTGAGAAATGGAAAGTGATATATATACTAGGAGGATAACCATAGGGTATGTCATTACTATAGGTGGAAAAATAGTAAGTTGGCTTTCTAAATTGTAAAAAGTTGTTTCACTTTCAACATCAGAAGTAGAGTATGTTGTTGCTACAAAGGCAAGTAAATAAATTATTTGGTTACAGAGGTTCATGGAGGAATTGAGAAAGAAGCAAGAGAATAATAGGTTGTATATTGATATAAAGAGTGGCATTCATCATGGAAAAAATGCAACATTCCATTCGATGACTGAGAATGTATAACGAAGTACCATTTCATATAACTAATTTTTGAAGATGAACGATTGAATTTGGAAAAGATACATACAAACTAGAATTTAGAGATATGTTAAAGAAGGTAGTAACCAAGGAGAAAATAAATATATACTTTTTTTCACTTGGTATTTGAGCATCATAACGAAGATGAGAAACTAGCTAGGTCCAAAGGTGAAGAATAGTTCAATGAATCTGGTAGTAATGGAGTTGTTGTAATCAATCTGTAGGTGGGATATTTTTGGTTGTATAGCTTCATTGTCTTCCTAATTCACAAGTCTTACTTTTTTAACTACATTTTTAGCCCCAATTCTTAATGGGCAGTGAATAGGGTATTTGCCCCCCTCTATTGTCCTTAGGGGTTACGGGGAGGGAGGTGACAATTCTTTTTAGCCCCCCTAGGTAGGGGTAGATAGTTGGAATATAACCAAAGAGAAATTTTATACTAAATATTCCTTGTAAATTTTGTAGTTTCATAACCCATCTAAAACATTCATCAATAGGTCACATATATGATTATATATGTTATGTAAAGGTTTGTTCTGATTAAAAGGAAACCCTATCTATATGAGGGAATTATATCGTGACTATTTATTATTGAGGTAACATTGTAATTGAGAGAGAGGAGGCTCTCAGAGAGAGAAGAGTATGTTGTAGCAAATGTGCTACCAATTGTATCCCTTCATTTTATTGAATGGAATAAAAGGAAAGATTGGTTATTTCTCTATGGACATAGTCCAAATTTGATTAACCTTGTATATTGGTGCCTTCTTTATATTGCTTCATTTTATATTTTATTGTTGCACTCATTTTGATTTTATTACTCTTTTATTTTAGTCTTAATATATGCCTGAACTCTCTCCATTTTTTCACCCAGCCCCCTCTCTCTCCCTCTCTCTCTCTCTCACAGACACACAAAAAATAAAAATAAAATACCTTTGTCTCTTTCTTACTCCTTATGTCTCCCACAACTCTCTATCTTCCTCTCCATTTCCCACACTCTTTTTCTATATATCTAACCTTTAATCCCTCAATCCAACTTTGTCTCTCTCAATCCTTTCTTTTCCCCTCACTAAGAAACTCATTCTTCCCCACAAGTTTCTCTCCCTCCCCATTCTCCCTAACTTCATGTCAACTATTTCCAATGTGTTAAATTAATTAATTGGAATAACACACATGCACTTTTAGTGCCAATAGCACTCTCACATTTTTGGGGAGAGGAATGCAAATGGAATTTTTTGAATCTAAAGTCTCTAGGAGGAAGCTTATGTGCAATATGAGTTGGTTTATTTGGATATAGGTTCAAGATGAAAAAAAACTAGTGGTATAGACCACAAATTATGAAAAAGTCATTTTTCAATTATATAAATATATATATATATATATATATATATATATATATAATATATATAACTGGAAGACTAGTAATTGTCCATGAAACTACATACATATATAGAGTGGCTCTTATATGTTGTTGTACTATTTTCAACACATATTTTTCTCTTACATATCCAAAATCTAAAATACATGCCTCAATTATTTCTACTATAAATTTTTTAGCACATATATATATTATATATATATATATTATATATATATATAGATATCATGTGAAAGGATATTAAACCGACAAACTAAGAAAAAAAAGGATTTGAATAATGTTAAGAACATTAGAGTTGCACTAAGTAAATACCTTGTATTTGAAGGAATATAACTTATATATATATATATATAGATATATAAATATATATATATATATAGATATAGATATATATATATATATACATATTGAAAAAAATGTTGTGCACGACACTTTTGTTTTTTAGAACTATGCAAATTTTTGTAGCAAGATTTGATTATTTTATTACTCAAAGGTTGCATTAATGATAAATACACATCATTTTTTGCATGAAAACATACAAATTATAGGAGAACTCAAAATTCACATAGTTAGACACAATTTCTATAAATGAAAAATACATATATAAAAAAGTAATTCATATGTTTGTACATTTCGTATGTTTACTCTAACTTCGAGTTCATTGTATAAGTACCTCTAGTCATTCTGATTCCAAGTTAATATAGTGTTGTTTTTCAAGTTTGTATTGCCGCTAATGTTCTTCCACCCACCCTTATGTTGAGGAATTTGTGTTATTAACAAGGCATAAGGATAATATAATGACACAACTCTCCAACCTTATTTGAAATATTAATATATTAGTTGGAATAATGGGTTAGGAAGAATAGAGGAGGAAAAATATACATGCCTAGTTTTTCCATGTTGTCGTTGACATAGAAAAATGATGTTGTGTTACTCGGATATCATAGAGATAGCCTTCACAGACATCTTAATGCCCTAATCAAATTTTGCATTTCCCCTCAAATGAAATTTAGTATAAAAAAGATAAAGGTAATGGTAATAGACACTTATAATAAAAATATAACCGTCATGATTAATAACGAAAAGTTGGAGGTAGTTCCTTCATAGAATACCAAGACCACGATCTTGATTGCAATTGTAATTAGAACTCTTATTTGGAGGAGTAAGTGCTAAGAGGCATGATTGTCCTCCATTCTATGCATAATAAATGAAAACAAAATAAAACATCTATAGAGTTGAAACTAAGAAAATCAATATTTAAAACATAAGTGAAAATTTTTATTTTATATAGTTTTTGGCTATGAGCCTCTATAAAGATCACTGGTAATAGTTAAAAAATTGAGAAAAAATTCTTATTAGAGGAAACTATCCTATATAACCATTACACTTTACAGTAGGGTAAACAAAAATTTAATTTTTAAATAATAGCATTATGTCGATTATTATATATATATATATAAAAATATAGATATATAATTATATTATATATTAATATATATATATATATTGAAAGGGATTATTGATGCACCACGATAAGGGTTATTAAGTAAGGGTTATTATAGTGAAGGAAAGAATAATTGAAAATAATGTAAAGAATATATTCATATAAACATTAACCATTTAAAAAATTTGGTAAAAAAAAAATGATAAATAGAAAAAACAAATTGAAAATAAAAGTATTTTTATCTTGAAATCAATGTAATGATTATATATACTTACACACAATAACACTACCTTTAATAAAATAAAATAAAAAAATTCATCCTTTGTTCAATTTACATTCTCATTTCACTCAGAAACACAAAAAATGAGAAAATATGGAAGAAAGGAATGCTTATACTTTGTAAGTAATTAGAAATTAAAAGAAATATGCATGTGATGTTACTATATTGTCCATATAAAAGATTAACACACAAATACTAAATTAAAAAGTAAAAGTATGAATAGTTGAATTAACACACAAATACTAAATTAAAAAGTAAAAGTATGAATAGTTGAATATTAACACATAAATACTAAATTAAAAGCTTAAAAGTATGAATATTTGAATGCTTTACATAATTTATTGAGAAAACAAAATTGCAAATATACATTTTTACAATTTTTGTACTCTTAAGTTTTATATCTCATTTTAAATTATAATTTTAATATATTTATTTATTATTATTATTAAAAAATTAAAAGTATATTTTTATATATTTTATTATTAAAAATGATTAAAAATTATTTTGGTTATTCACATAAATTCTCTCTTTCAATATATTAAAATCAATATGGCTGAAAGTGACAATACCACATTTATAATCTTTTAGGATATCGAGGAATTTTAGATAAGTTAATGAGGGTTTAGATTGGCCTTGTTTGTATATTAAGCTTAAAATAATATATATTTTAAATGTCATGAGATATAAGTATGATATTAATATAGTATATTTTTTTTTATTATTTTAAATTTTATAGTTTACATTTATGACCAGGGTATAAGTATTCATTTCAAATAATATAACTAGATAATCTTATATTTAATTTTTTCATTTTGTATATTAAAACATAACAAAATTTATTAAGAAGAAAAAATTAAAAAGGAATTAATCTTTTTTGCTATATTTACTATAATGATGATTAAAATTAACTTAATCTAAATATCATAAAACTATTTGACATATCTATTTAAACTAATTTCTAATATTCATATTCTTATTTTATTAATATATTTTAAATATAAAATTATGATAATCTGATAATTTCAATTAATAAATTTATAATGTATATTGAAAACAATATTTTAAATGTCATGAGATATATCTATGATATAATATAGTAATATTTTTTTATTATTTTAAATTTTATAGTTTAAATTTATGACCAGGGTATAAGTATTCATTTCAAAATAATATATTACTATTTGAAAACGTAGAAATTTTAAACGATCCATAATTTATTAATGTATATTGAAAACAATATATTACGATTTGAAAACGTACAAATTTTAAACAATCCATATTTCAATAGATATAGGAAAAATTTTGCATCATAAAATAATATCGGTAACTTGAAAAAGCACACCTCAAACATCATTTCACCAAAGTCCTCGAATTAAAAATATTGTTTATAAGCAATCACAATCTCTAAAGAAGACTAAATTATGTTAAAAACTGCGGTCGCACTAGATTGCGAGGCCCTAACATTATTTAAGTCAGGTCTTCAACTTGCCATGTCCATCAAACTTTAACGCTAGAAAGATGTGAGTTTCGTCTCTGGTGCCGAAATGAGACAGATATCCAGGAATTCGTCCACGGTGGTGTACTTGTAATCTCCATAGAGTTGAGATCCGAACATTATCCGGATGAAGCAGAGCTGCAATAAACATATTTATTATAACATGATTTTTAAGTCTTTAATCTAAATTCTTGACAAAAAATTAAGGCGTTTGTTCTCTTACTCTGAGAAAGCCGGACCATCTCAGTTTCTGGCAAAAAAACTCTGTGAAGGGTTCTTCCAGTTTTCCTCTCCCACAGTGAGACTAGCTCACTCTGGTAAATCACAAGCTTATTCATGGTTCTGGAATCATTTGCCACTCTGATCGTGAAAGCTGCAATGTCATCTTCCAAATTGAGAACAGCTGCACCATATAAAAACACCATATGATTTATCTGGTACTTCATGCTATTGGCGGAAATAATGGCAGGACCGTACTGTGACACGTGTGTTCAAGGTATAGTTTTGTATTGAAAAGAGTAAAGAAGGATTCAACCCACTGAAATGTCCGTTAAACATTAACTACAATATCAATCGTTATAAACTATAAAATTGGGAACAGAAATATTTGATTATGATAGATCCATCTTAGCTTTCAAGTTAAAGTTATGGAGCCTAATTTTAATTTCTTATTTAGTCTAATTTAGTCTAAAATATAGATGAAATAGTTTTTCATTGAAATTTGATAATATAATTTCAATTAACATTTTGTTTTTTTGTTACTTAAAATACATTTTTGAATGTAGAAATGGATTCAACACTTTGAAAAATTCTTGAGCATCACATTTAAACCACTTAAACTCAACTTTTTAAAAATATCTCTCAGATTTTGATTAAAACTAACCAGAAAAATAGTTTGAAAAATAGTTATTTCATCTATAAGTTAGACTAAGCCAAATTTCCAGAGTAATATGTTTAAAAACTATCATCGAAAAATTATGTTCAATTATAACAACCAAGGAAAATAAAAAAAGTAATAATGTCCTTGTTAGGTTGATAAGTTTCTTATATTTTAAAATAAGTTTTTAGAATTTCTATGTTTGCAAAAATAATAAAAAATTACACACAATTTGAATTTAATAAGCTCAGAATATTTTTAGTATTATTTTGGAAAAGAAATTGAGTATATGGCATGAAAGTGAAGGTAAATGGGCTAAAGGCCAAGCAGGTTTTAGAAGGCATCACTCAACAACAGACCACCTCGTTATGCTTAGGATCATTGTGGAGGAATGTCGTAATGATAAATCCAATCTTTTTTGTTGCTTTGTGGACTTTAGAAAGGCTTTCGATAAGGTTCCTAGAAACAACCTTTGGAATAGATTACCAAAACTAAAGGTTCCTTTCGAGTTGAGAGTCGTTGCTATAAGGTTATATGAGAATGTAATTGTCGAGCTAATGAGCAATGAGGGATGGTGAAAATATATTAATTGTAATATCGGAGTTGAAAAATGTTTCCGCCTCTCCCCTACCCTATTTGGAATTTACATCGACAAGCTTGAAGGTTATTTAGAGGAAGCAAGATGTACTGGCATGATCTTAGCTCTAATAGTCATCATCCTTCTCTATGCTGACGATATCGTTCTTCTCGCAAGGTGCCCATCTGATCTTGATAAGCAACTTAGGCTTCTTAAGGATTTATGCTCTACCATGGGTATGACTGTTAACACTGACAAAACAAAAGTTATGACTATCAAATCGAAGAAGGGAACTTACGATAATTTTATGTATGACAATAATAACATGGAGGAAGTGTATTCTTACAAGTACCTATGAATTGATATTCATCACAAGCTCAATTGGAACTATAGCATTGAGAAAATGATTAATGGGGGGTGGAAAGCTTATTTTGGTCTTGAAAATAATTGTAAAATCGAAAACCTCGTAATGTGAGATAAAAATAAGTTCCTCTTTGAAACTTTAGTCACTCCTATTATCTTATATGGATGTGAAGTTTGGGGTTGCAGCATCTCTAGAGAATCCTGGAGAAAGTTTGAGCAAATCCAAAATCGCTTTATAACGTATAACCTGAAAATTAAAAGAAATACATGGTATCCTATTCTCCTTATAGAAGTAGGTCTTTCCACTATCGAGAGCCTAGCTATGACTAGGCTTCTGTAGTACAAGCACAAACTCAATAGCATAGGAGATCATAGACTTCCGAAGACAGCTTTAAATTCCATCCAAAACCACCTAAGGCTCAAACGGGGGTGGTATAAAGACATGAGGGCCTAGTTAAACCATTGGGAGATCAACGAGAATGATGCTTTGCAAAACATTAATAACATTAGAAATATTGTTACTTCTAAGTTCAAAGAAAAATTATGGTGTGAGCAAGATTTAGCTACTAAAAGAAAATTAAGTTATTATAAGAAAGTCATCAACCCCGCCCTAGAAGATCAAAAATATCTTTCTGTTTTAACTAACTCAAAGAAGAAAATTAATATGCCAAAGATTAGAATGAACTCTCATGAGCTCCATAGTGAAACAGACCGTTGGGTAGTTCCTAAAACACCATGGATGGAAAGGATCTGCCATCTATGTGAGAATACGAACATCGAGGATGAAAACCACTTCTTCTTAGAGTGCCCCACGTATAGCCACATTAGATCTCAGTTTCATAATCTTTGTCGCAATATTGACCTTCCTAGCCTTTTACGATGTCAAAATTATAGTGAACTCGGGAGGCTTCTCTCCAAACTTTTTGAGGGTAAGAATAAAGTTTTAAATCAAACTAAATAATTTGCTTCTTTAAGTCCGATAGACCAAAGTTTGGTCTAAGTGGACGTTAACCATCATCATCATCATCATCAAGTAATTTGCTTGGTTAGGTCTGATAGACCAAAGTTTGGTCTAAGTGAACATTAACCATCATCATCATCATTATCCTAAATGGAAATTCACTAACATTTTTATAATTTAGGATCTCTAATTCTTTACTTTATAAACTCTAAAAATACAAATAATAAATAGATATTTTCATTACTATTTATACTTATAGACCATTTAATTTATTTGCTATGCTTATATACTCTTATTCATTATTTAATTTAATTATCCCAAACCTTTATTATATTAATTTCCAATTTCTATTTTTTATTTTATGAACTCTAAAAATACCAATAATAAATAAATATTTTAATTACTATTTATACTTATCAATCGCTTAATTTATATAACACAACTATTTAATTTATTTAACTCAACTATTTAATTTATTTAACTAGATTAATATAACTCTATCAAGCATTTAATTTACGTGACTCAACCATTTAATTTATTATAACTCAACCATTTAATTTATTTCGGTATAGCAATATACCGAAGCCAATCTTTTTTTAGTTCTTCATGTACCATGGATAGCTTCTACCCCATTATGCATCCTCTCTATCTATTGCTTTAACGAATGTTAATTGCTGTTAAATATTCGTTGCGTGGACATACCTTTGGTAAGACCATCCCCAGAGATTACAACATCCAGTGGCTCTGGTTTTTGACGGGGATGAAGGAAATAATCAACAAAATAAGCCATGAAGGAATTTGCAGAAATGAACGAGTATGGAATTCCCGCCTCTTCAATTGCCCTGCGAATTTTCTTTTTAGTCTCACAGACTCTCTGAAACGGAGGGAGAGCGGCCTCTACACGGTCAACGTCGTTGCCAAACTCTGAGGGTATAAATCTCTGTTTCCATAGAGGAAAGAACCACCCACAACACACGAATTAATATAGCTGTAAATATTTGCAGAGCGCAAGATTAGTCAAGGAATATGAAGTGGTGTATATACCTTAATGTTTCCAACTTCTTGAATGGCCCTTATGATATTAAACTGATCCAAATGCTGAATGGCAACTGCGGATATTACTATGTCTACTTGCTTGATTGCATCCACAAGGCTGTTGTGATCATCTAAAGATCCCTGCTTACCAAATCCCAAATCCATTAGCCTTCTTTTGCGGCTCATAATAAATACAATTTGAATCGAAATATGACAAGAAACGAAGAATATAATATCGTGGAATATTCACTTACTTCAAGAATATGAATGCCAATATCTTTGAATTGCTGAAGTAGCTTTCCCTTGAAGGAATCAAGGCCAGCTGCTGTAGCAGGACGGACAAGAACGTAGGTTGGATAGCCCTGTGAAACGCTGGCTTTTGCCATGTATTTCCCAATGTATCCCGTGCCTCCTATTATCAAAACCCTATTAGCAGAGTCCTTGAGACCTGTCATCTTGCCACTTTGAATTAATATAATGGCAGCTAAAGAATTCAGCGTAGAATACTCTCAACACTTCACAATATAGATCTTGATAGAGCTACGTATTTATAAGGACGAACGTGTGCCACATAGCATAGCATAGATTCGTGGTTGTCCATATTTCACGAAAAAAAATTGCCGAGCAGTATGTGGAAAATAAAGTCATGAAACATGCCAATGTCATATATATGTATATATAGATACCGTGTGTTAGTTAATAAGTCATGCTAGTTTCTATGTAGATATCATGTGTTAGTTTACTGGTGAAGGTTGTAAGAAAAGGTTATTTTTAACGAAGATACATGATGTTTATCTATAGACATTATGTGTGAGGGATAAAAATTAGTTGCCGAGTCACTTCTATAGGCACATTTTGGATATTTTGATACTTTACACGTGAAATTTCTGCATAGTAATTTGTGCTGAGTCACTTTTCACTTTAGCATCCCAAGAATTCTGACACGTCTCATGTGTCAATTCAATTGACATGATTTTTTGGTTGTTGGTTTGTTTCATGTGTTAAAGCAATTGACATGATCTTTTTGGATTTTTATTCGTAGGAATTGCAGGTGCAGTTACAATTCACCTGATCTTTTTGGTGGGTGGAAATCATAGGTGAGTTGCAATTGATGTTTATAGTATTAGTATTAATTTTCTTTCATCGTAAACAAACGATTAATTTACAATTTAAATAAATAGTACGACTTTTGAATTAAATATTGTTAAAAACATTATATTGAATTAAAATAGAAAAAACATGTATTTTTGGGCAAAGAAATAATGCTTTTTATAAAAAATAAAATTGTGGGTTTACTCATAAGTTTATACATGAGGTATTTTTGGATGTAGAAATATAGTTCTACAATTAACAACTCCCCATTCTTGAAATGTAAATAAATACTATTCAAAAAAATAAAATTTTGATTTTATTTAAATAAATTATAATTTTTAATTTTATTTAAATAAATTATAATTTTTATATTATAATTTTGTTATTATATTATTATTTCTCTTAAGAGATCAATTTTACACCACAAACCATAATGAAATGCACTCCCATAATGAGATGTATACTTTAGCAAGTTATATTTAAATGTAAACTAAAATATCAACACATTACCCATGCATAGATGCAAGACAAAGACATTAAATTTAAAAAGCCTATCAAGGCATTGAAGCCAGTTTCTTTAACATACTCTAAAATCTTTTAAATATATATTGAAGAAATACACCAATTCAACTTAATTTAGTCTATATTGAAGAGATACACTAATTCAATTTCTTGGATCGTTAATATTTATATTATTTGTAGCCACTCTATAACTCTTTACATGTTTTCCCCATTTGATTACTCATTTTTCAAAACCTTTTACAATTTTTAATGGTTGTTGTATGAAAAGTGGCCATACTTCTAGTTTAAAATATTATGGTTTCATCTTAATAAACCATTACGCATTAAAATTCTACAAAATTCCCCTATTTCACAATGAACAAAAGTTTGGAAAGCATAATGTTTCACCGAGAGACAAGTTTTTCCTGAAAGCAATATGTCATGACACAAAAGAAATGTGATATCTCATGGCCATGGATGTTTTATGTATAATACAAATTATATCATGAATTAAAATGTTTGAAAACGTGTAATGTGTTCCATAATATTGTAGCGGTTACAACCACCCTACAAATTTTTTCCTTTGCTTTGTTTTGGAGCCTCCCTCCTCACAATCTTAGCAACATGTCTTGTATTTCTTAGGTACTTGTGTTCATTCAAGTTTATCTTTCACTTTACAGCTTGTGTTCATTTACTTGCGTTGTTGACTAACTACAAACTGACATCGTGACTTGGTTTATATCTGGTTCTTGCGTTGTCTTAGAAAAGTATGCAATCCTAGAGGGAAGCCTACCTTGCCCTCAAGAATTACATAGAGCATCCCAACAATCAACCTTACTCTTCAAAATTGTGAAGATCATCCCGTCAGTGAGCTTCGGCTTAGAAATTGCATAGACCCAATTGACAACATATCTTCAACTAGGAAATTACACAAAACATGAGAGGCAGCTAGAGCAACTCAACCAAGGAATTGCGGAGAAGAATTCCATCAGTTGTTGTCTAATGCATGTGTTGGCAAGTGCCTGGTTCCCTCCAGAGCTGTGCAATTTCTACATGCATGCATGGAAGCCTTTCCCGAAAAAGAAAAAAGAAAAAAGAAAAAAGCATCCTTAAAAAATAGGGATCTATTTTTAGCACTGGGAGTTGCACTCAAGCCATTTTTAGAAACTTCCCACCACTTGTCACTTTTTCCTAGACTATTGACATGCACATCATAAACCCCGAATCTACCAAATATAATTAATAGATACCCCAAAGCTCATTCTACACATTCTATCTTGGAGCTATGGAATTCCCAAGGCATCTAGGAACGTTCGACATAATAGACACACATTTTCTGAGTAAGTTTTCCTTTTCAAGTCTTTTACTTCTTTTTATGTGCTTTTATTTCCTTAGCTTCTGCGATTGTTGTTTTGCATGTTTGACTAAACAACCGCTAGCGTTTTAGTTTTTCTTTTTTTTTTAACTTGTAGAAGTGTGCTTTCAAGTTTTGCCTTTTCTTTCTTAAGCGTCGGATGCATAACATTATTTTTTCACTAATGGTTGTCGTTGTGGTGTCTCTCCCCGCTATCTTCATTGTTCTTCTATTTAACTAATTCTTACAATAGTTTTGATTGTATGCATGACCTTTCACTCTTATTTACACCATAGTTCGCTCATGCATTTAGATCTACTTGTTTTCAAGTTGTCCTGGAGCAAATTTGGTCTCCCTTGGCAAATATTTTGCTTTGCTTGGCATGCACTGTGCATTCCTAGATTTCAAGGCTTTACCTTGGTTCCTGGAATTACGCAGAAAATGTCTGTCACTAGCCTCCAACTGTGCTTTGTGCAATTCTGGGAGATAGTGCCCAATCTTTCCCACTGGGATTACGCAATGTGCAGTCCCATCTAGTAGTCAAAATAGACTGAACTACACATTGTACAATTCCAATCCATAGTTAGCCTCAGTAGATCACACTCTATGAAGTTTTAGTCAACAATAGGTCTCATTGGTAGCTGGGACTGCACAATGCGTAGTTCCAGCTGACAATCTCCCAACCTCTTAGAGTCACTACAATGCAATCTTGCCCAACAGTCAACCAACCTACTGCATGCTCGATACTTTGAGTGCTTTGTGTTTTTTAAACTAACATTTTCTTATCGTGAGTGTTTGATGTGTCTCTAGGTACATTAGTTGTTGAGCAATCTCTCAGTAATCTCTCCTATGTTAGTTCAGAAGTCATGCTAATTATATGTAGGTATGATGTTTTAGTTTACAGGTGAAGGTTATTTTTCACTAAGAAAAGGGTATTTTTCACTAAGGAAAGGTTATTTTTCACACATACACATTTTGATCTACTCATTTTCAAGTTTCCCTTCGGAAGATCTAGGCTGCCTTCACTCAGATCTAGGTTTTCCCGGCATGCACTACACATTCCTCGATCTCAAGGCTCTACCTTGGCTCCATGAATTATGTAGAAGCTACCTTTCACTTGCCTCCAGCTGTGCTATGCACAGTTTTGGGAGAAAGTGCGAAGTCTTTTCGACTTGGATTGGGAAATGCGCAGTCCCATCCAACAATCAAGCTAAACAGAATTGCGCATTGAGCAGTTCCAGTCCACAGTTAACCTCACTAGATTTCACTCTATTCAGTTCTAATCAGTAGCAGGTTTGATTGCCAGCTAGGAATACGCAATGTGAAATTCCATTGGATAGTCTCCCAACCTCTGAGAGTCACTACTACACAATATTACATTGCAATCACCCATATTCTTGCATGATCTATCCTTGAAGTGCTTTGTGTTTTTTGAACTCACAGTTGTTTGTTGTGAGTGATGATGTGTCACTAGGTACATCAATGTTGAGTAGTCTCTCAACAATCTCTCATTTGTTAGTTCACAAGTCATGCTAATTATATGTAGATATCATGTGTTCATCTAAAGGTCAAGGTTATTTTTCACCCAGACTCATTATGGTTATCTATAGCCATTATGTGCTACTTTACACGTGTTTCTTTTGTGTGTGCATAATAATTAGTGGTCAAGTCACTTCTATCTGCAGTTCATAGATATTTTGATACTTTACATGTGAATTTTTTGCAAAGGAATTTGTGGTGAGTCACTTCTCACAATAGCATCCCAAGAATTCTGACGTTTTTCATGTGTCAATTTAATTCACATGATCTTTTTCGTTTTTTGTTTGTTTGATGTGTTCAAGAAATTGACATGATCTTTTTTTTTTGTTTGGTAGGAATTGTAGGTGCACTTACAATTCACATGACCATTTTCAATGGTGGAATTTATAGGTGAGTTGTCACTCATGTTTATAAAATTAGTATTAATTTTCCTTCATTATAAATAAAAGATTAATTTAAAATTTAAATAAATAGTATGATGTTTCAATTAGATATTGTTAAAACAATTATATTGAATTAAATAAGAAAAAGCATCTTTTTTTGGGTTAAGAAATACATTTTTTAAAAAAAAAAATTCTTTATTGTGGGTTTACACAAGAGTTTATACAAGAGGTTTTTTGGACACAGAAAATAGTTTCACATTTAACAATTCCCCACACTTGAAATCTAAATAAATATCACTCAAAAAATAATATTTTCATTTGATTTAAATAAATTATAATTCTTATATTATTATTTTATCTATTATATTATTATTTTCCTTAGGAGACCAATTTTACACCACAAAATTCCTATAATGAGATGCATACTTTAGAAAGTTGTATTTAAATGTAAAACTAAAATATCAACACATTAACCCTCAATAGATGTAGGACAAAGACACTAAATCTAAAAACCCTATCAAGACATTGAAACCAAGAGTTTCTTTTATATAATCTAAAATGTTTTCAATATATATTGAAGAAATACACTAATTTTGATTTCTTGGATCGTTAATATTTATATTATTTGTAGCTACTCTATAACTCTTTACATGTTTTCCATACTTGATGACTCATTTTTCAAAACCTTTTACTATTTTTAGTGGTTGTTGTATGAAAAGTGGGCATACTTTTAGTTTAAAATATTATGGTTTCATTTCCATAAACCATTATGCATTAAATTTCTAGAGAATTTCCCTATTTCACGATGAACAAAAATTTCGAAAAGCATAAAGTTTCACAAAAAGACAAGTTTTTCCTTAAAGCAATATGTAATGAAACAAAAGAAATGTGATATGATGTGGCAAAGATGTTCCATGTATAATACACATTATATCATGAATAAAACTATTTGAACAAGTGTAATGTGTTGCATAATGTTGTAGCGATTACAACCACCCTCAAAAATTTTTCCTTCACTTACACTACTCATGTACTTGTGATCATTCAAGTTTATCTTTTGCTTTGCAGCTTGTGTTCTCTTACTTGCTTTCCGAAGTAACCATAAGAAAACCCTATGACTAGGTTTACATTCGGCTCTTCTGTTGTCTTTGAAAACTATGCAGTCCTAGAGGGCAGCCCGCTTTTCCCCCAAGAATTGGGCAGAGCAGCCTAACAATCAACCTTGCTCTACAAAATTGCGTAAAGCATCCCGGAAGTGAACTTCGACTCAGAAATTGCGCATAGCATCTTGGAAGTGAGCTTTGGCTTAGAAATTGCATAGAGCATGAGAGGCATCTAGAGCCACTCAGCCTAAGAAATTCGTAGAAGCCTTCTATCAATTGTTGTCCAATGCAAGTGTTCAAATGCTACCCAAAACCCTATAGAACTATGCAATTTCTCCATGAATGCATGGCATCGTTTCTCGAAGAAGAAAATATCAAAAAGAAAAAAACATCCCTAAAAATAGGGATCTATTTTTAGCATGGGGAGTTACACTCAAGTTAGTTTTAGAAACTTCCTACCACTTGTCACTTTTTCCTAGTTTTTGGGCATCCGCATCATAAATCCTGAATCTACAAAATCTATTTAATGGATTCCCTAGAAATCGTTCTACACATTTCATCTTGGACCTCTGACATTCTTGAGGCATCTAGGAACCTTCAACACAATCGACACAAATTTTCTAGGTAAGTTTTGCTTTTCAAGTCTTTTGTTGTTATTTATGTCACTTTTGTTTCCATGGCATATGTGAGTGTTCTTTTGCATATTTTAATGAAAAAATAATGGCGTTTTAGTTCTTTTTAACTTGTAGAGGTGAAGTTTCAAGTTTTTCATTGCTTTTCTTAAGCGTCACATGCATACCATTGTTTTCGCACTAACAATCACCATTATGGCGACTCTCCCCACTAGTTTCGTTGTTCGTCCTTTTGACTAATTCATGTATTGATTTTGATTGCATGCATTATCATTCACTCCTATTTGCACCATACTTTAGTCACACATTCATATATACTCTTTTTCAAGTTTCCCTTGGGAAGATTTGGGTTGCCTTGGCTCAGATCTAGCCTTGCCCGACATCCATTATGAATTCCTGGATCTCAAGGCTATAACCTGGCTCCAAGACTTACACAGATGTTCCCTGTGACTGGACTCTAGCTATGCTCTCTGTAGTTCTGGGAGACAATGCTTATTCTTTCCCACTAGGATTGCGTAATGCAGAGTCTCATCTAGTAGTCAAGCTAGACTAAATTGCGCCTTGCGCACTTCTAGTCCACAGCTAACCTCCTTGGACAGTGCTATACACAATTCCAGTCAGTAACAGGTCTCAGTGGAAAATGGGACTGCGCGATGTGTAATTCCATTTAATATTCTCATAGCCCCTTAGAGTCACTACTATGCAACCTTGCTACTTTACACATGTTTCTTTTGTGTTTGCATAAGAATTAGTGGTCAAGTCACTTCTATCTGCACTTCATAGATATTTTGATACTTTACATGTGAAATTTTTGCAAAGGAATTTGTGGTGAGTCACTTCTCACATTAGCATCCCAAGAATTTTGACGTGTTTCATGTGTCAATTTAATTCACAAGATCTTTTTGGTTTTTTGTTTGTTTGATGTGTTAAAGAAATTGACATGATCTTTTTTTTTTGTTTGGTAGGAATTGTAGGTGCACTTACAATTCACATGACGATTTTCAATGGTGGAATTTATAGGTGAGTTGCCACTCATGTTTATAAAATTAGTATTAATTTTCCTTCATTATAAATAAAAGATTAATTTAAAATTTAAATAAATAGTATGATGTTTCAATTAAATACTGTTAAAACAATTATATTGAATTAAATAAGAAAAGGCATCTTTTTTTGGGTTAAGAAATACATTTTTTTATAAAAAAAATTCTTTATTGTGGGTCTACACAAGAGTTTATACAAGAGGTTTTTTGGACGCAGAAAATAGTTTCACATTTAACAACTCCCAAATACTCTGAATCTAAATAATATTATCACTCAAAAAATAATATTTTCATTTGATTTAAATAAATTATAATTCTTATATTATTATTTTTCTATTATATTATTATTTTTTCTATTATATTATTATTTTCCTTAGGAGACCAATTTTACACCACAAAATTCCCATAATGAGATGCATAATTTAGAAAGTTGTATTTAAATGTAAAACTAAAATATCAACACATTAACCCTCAATAGATGTAGGACAAAGACACTAAATCTAAAAACCATATCAAGACATTGAAACCAAGAGTTTCTTTTATATAATCTAAAATGTTTTCAATATATATTGAAGAAATACACTAATTTTGATTTCTTGGATCGTTTATATTTATATTATTTGTAGCTACTCTATAACTCTTTACATGTTTTCCATATTTGATGACTCATTTTTCAAAACCTTTTACAATTTTTAGTGGTTGTTGTATGAAAAGTGGGCATATTTTTAGTTTAAAATATTATGGTTTCATTTCCATAAACCGTTATGCATTAAAATTCTAGAGAATTTCCCTATTTCACGATGAACAAAAATTTCGAAAAGCATAAAGTTTCACAGAAAGACAAGTTTTTCCTTAAAGCAATATGTCATGACACAAAAGAAATGTGATATGACATGGCCAAAGATGTTCCATGTATAATACACATTATATCATGTATAAAACTATTTGAACAAGTGTAATGTGTTGCATAATGTTGTAGCGGTTACAACCACCCTCAAAAATATTTCCTTCACTTACACTACTCATGTACTTGTGATCATTTAAGTTTATGATTTGCTTTGCAGCTTGTGTTCTCTTACTTTCTTTCCTAAGTTACCATAAGAAAACCCTATGACTAGGTTTACATTCGGCTCTTGTGTTGTCTTTGAAAACTATGCAGTCCTAGAGGGCAGCTCGCTTTTCCCCCAAGAATTGGGCAGAGCAGCTCAACAATCAACCTTGCTCTACAAAATTGCGTAAAGCATCCCGGAAGTGAACTTTGACTCAGAAATTGCGCAAATCATCTTGGAAGTGAGCTTTGGCTTAGAAATTGCACAGAGCATGAGAGGTATCTAGAGCCACTCAGCCTAAGAAATTTGTAGAAGCCTTCTATCAGTTGTTGTCCAATGCATGTGTTCAAAAGCTACGCAAATCCCTATAGAACTATGCAATTTCTCCATGCATGCATGGCATTGTTTCTCAAAGAAGAAAAAATCAAAAAGAAAAAAACATCCCTAAAAATAGGGATCTATTTTTAGCATGGGGAGTTACACTCAAGTTAGTTTTAGAAACTTCCTACCACTTGTCACTTTTTCCTAGTTTTTTGGCATCCGCATCATAAACCCTGAATCCACAAAATCTATTTATTGGAATAGATCATTCTACACATTTCATCTTGGACCTCTGGCATTCCTGAGGCATCTAGGAACCTTCGACACAGTCGACACAAATTTTCTAGGTAAGTTTTGCTTTTCAAGTCTTTTGTTGTTATTTATGTCACTTATGTTTCCTTGGCATATGTGAGTGTTGTTTTGCATATTTTAATGAAAAGATAATGGCGTTTTAGCTCTTTTTAACTTGTAGAAGTGAAGTTTCAAGTTTTTCTTTGCTTTTCTTAAGCGTCACATGCATACCATTGTTTTCGCACTAACAATCACCATTATGGTGACTCTCCCCACTAGTTTCGTTGGTTGTCCTTTTCACTAATTCATGTATTGATTTTGATTGCATTCATTATCATTCACTCCCATTTGCACCATACTTTAGTCACGCATTCATATCTACTCTTTTTCAAGTTTCGCTTGGGAAGATTTGGGCTGCCTTGGCTAAGATCTAGCCTTGCCCAACATCCATTATGGATTCCTGGATCTCAAGGCTATAACATGGCTCCAAGAGTTACACAAATGTTCCGTGTCACTGGACTCTAGCTGTGCTCTCTGTAGTTCTGGGAGACAGTGCTTAGTATTTCCCACTAGGATTGCGTAATGCATTGTCTCATCCAGTAGTCAAGCTAGACTGAATTGCGCCTTGCGCAGTTCTAGTCCACAGTTAGCCTCATTGGACTGTGCTATACATAATTCCAGTCAGTAACAGGTCTCAGTGGAGAATGGGACTGCGTAGTGTGTAATTCCATTTAATAGTCTCATAGCAACTTAGAGTCACTACTATGCAACCTTGCTACTTTACACGTGTTTCTTTTGTGTGTGCATAAGAATTAGTGGTCAAGTAACTTCTATCTGCACTTCATAGATATTTTGATACTTTACATGTGAAATTTTTGCAAAGGAATTTGTGGTGAGTCACTTCTCACATTAGCATCCCAAGAATTCTGACATGTTTCATGTGTCAATTTCATTCACATGATCTTTTTGGTTTTTTGTTTGTTTGATGTGTTAAAGAAATTGACATGATCTTTTTTTTTGTTTGGTAGGAATTGTAGGTGCACTTACAATTCACATGACCATTTTCAATGGTGGAATTTATAGGTGAGTTGCCACTCATGTTTATAAAATTAGTATTAATTTTCCTTCATTATAAATAAAAGATTAATTTAAAATTTAAATAAATAGTATGATGTCTCAATTAAATATTGTTAAAACAATTATATTGAATTAAATAAGAAAAAGCATCTTTTTTTGGGTTAAGAAATACATTTTTTTATAAAAAAAATTCTTTATTGTCGGTCTACATAAGAGTTTATACAAGAGGTTTTTTGGATGCAGAAAATAGTTTCACATTTAACAACTCCCCACACTTGAATCTAAATAAATATCACTCAAAAAAAAATATTTTCATTTGATTTAAATAAATTATAATTCTTATATTATTATTTTTTCTATTATATTATTATTTTCCTTAGGAGACAATTTTTACACCACAAAATTCCCATAATGAGATGCATACTTTAGAAAGTTGTATTTAAATGTAAAACTAAAATATCAACACATTAACCCTCAATAGATGTAGGACAAAGACACTAGATCTAAAAACCCTATCAAGATATTGAAACCAAGAGTTTCTATTATATAATCTAAAATGATTTCAATATATATTGAAGAAATACACTAATTTTGATTTCTTGGATCGTTAATATTTATATTATTTGTAGCTACTCTATAACTCTTTACATGTTTTCCATATTTGATGACTCATTTTTCAAAACCTGTTACAATTTTTAGTGGTTGTTGTATGAAAAGTGGGCATACTTTTAGTTTAAAATATTATGGTTTCATTTCCATAAACCATTATGCATTAAAATTCTAGAGAATTTCCCTATTTCACGATGAACAAAAATTTCGAAAAGCATAAAGTTTCACAGAAGGACAAGTTTTTCCTTAAAGCAATATGTCATGACACAAAAGAAATGTGATATGACATGGCCAAAGATGTTCCATGTATTATACACATTATATCATGAATAAAACTATTTGAACAAGTGTAATGTGTTGCATAATGTTGTAGCGATTACAACCACCCTCAAAAATCTTTCCTTCACTTACACTACTCATGTACTTGTGATCATTCATGTTTATCTTTTGCTTTGCAGCTTGTGTTCTCTTACTTGCTTTCCTAAGTAACCATAAGAAAACCCTATGACTAGGTTTACATTCGGCTCTTGTGTTGTCTTTGAAAACTATGTAGGCCTAGAGGGCAGCCCGCTTTTCCCCGAAGAATTGGGCAGAGCAGCCTAACAATCAACCTTTCTCTACAAAATTGCGTAAGGCATCCCGGAAGTGAAATTTGACTCAGAAATTGCACAGAGCATCTTGGAAGTGAGCTTTGGGTTAGAAATTGCACAAAGCATGAGAGGCATCTAGAGCCACTCAGCCTAAGAAATTTGTAGAAGGCTTCTATCAGTTGTTGTCCAATGCATGTGTTCAAAAGCTACGCAAATCCCTATAGAACTATGCAATTTCTCCATGCATGCATGGCATCGTTTCTCGAAGAAGAAAAAATCAAAAAGAAAAAAACATCCCTAAAAATAGGGATCTATTTTTAGCGTGGGGAGTTACACTCAAGTTAGTTTTAGAAGCTTCCTACCACTTGTCACTTTTTCCTAGTTTTTTGGCATCCACATCATAACCCCTGAATCTACAAAATCTATTTAATGGATTCCCTAGAGATCATTCTACACATTTCATCTTGGACCTCTGACATTCCTGACGCATCTAGGAACCTTCAACATAGTCGACGCAAATTTTCTAGGTAAGTTTTGCTTTTCAAGTCTTTTGTTTTTATTTATGTCACTTTTGTTTCCTTGGCATATGTGAGTGTTGTTTTGCTTATTTTAATGAAAAAATAATGGTGTTTTAGTTCCTTTTAACTTGTATTAGTGAAGTTTCAAGTTTTTGATTGCTTTTCTGAAGCGTCACATGCATACCATTGTTTTCGCACTAACAATCACCATTATGGCGACTCTCCCCACTAGTTTCGTTGTTTGTCCTTTTGACTAATTCATGTATTGATTTTGATTGCATGCATTATCATTCACTCCTATTTGCACCATACTTTAGTCACGCATTCATATATACTCTTTTTCAAGTTTCCCTTGGGAAGATTTGGGCTGCCTTGGCTGAGATCTAGCCTTGCCCGACATCCATTATGGATTCCTAGATCTAGAGGCTATAACTTGGCTCCAAGAGTTACACAGATGTTCCCTGTCACTGGACTCTAGTTGTGCTCTCTGTAGTTTTCGGAGACAGTGCTTAGTCTTTCCCACTGGGATTGCATAATGCAGAGTCTCATCCAGTAGTCAAGCTAGACTGAATTGCGCCTTGCACAGTTCTAGTCCACAGTTAGCCTCATTGGACTGTTCTATACACAATTCCAGTCAGTAACAGGTCTCAGTGGAAAATGGGATTGCGCAGTGTGTAATTCCATTGAATAGTCTCATAGCCACTTAGAGTCACTACTATGCAACCTTTCTACTTTACACGTGTTTCTTTTGTGTGTGCATAAGAATTAGTGGTCAAGTCACTTCTATCTGCACTTCATAGATATTTTGATACTTTATATGTGAAATTTTTGCAAAGGAATTTGTGTTGACTCACTTCTCACATTAACATCCCAAGAATTCTGACGTGTTTCATGTGTCAATTTCATTCACATGATCTTTTTGGTTTTTTGTTTGTTTGATGTGTTAAAGAAATTGACATGATCTTTTCTTTTGTTTGGTAGGAATTGTAGGTGCACTTACAATTCACATGACCATTTTCAATGGTGGAATTCATAGGTGAGTTGCCACTCATGTTTATAAAATTAGTATTAATTTTCCTTCATTATAAATAAAAGATTAATTTAAAATTTAAATAATAGTTATTTCAATTAATATTGTTTAATAACAAAATTATATTGAATTAAAAAGAAAAACGGCATCTTTTTAGATGGTTAAAAATAAATTTTTTTTATAAAAAAAAATTCTTTATTGTTTGGGGGGGGTTTCCCCCTTAACAAAAAAAAAAAGAATTTATACAAGAGGTTTTTTGACGCAGAAAATATGTTTCAACATTGTAACAACTCCCCACACTTGAAATCTAAATAAATATCACACAAAAAAAAATATTTTCATTTGATTAAATAAATTATAATTCTTATATTATTATTTTTTCTATTATATTATTATTTTCCTTAGGAGACCAATTTTACACCACAAAATTCCCATAATGAGATGCATACTTTAGAAAGTTGTATTTAAATGTAAAACTAAAATATCAACACATTAACCCTCAATAGATGTAGGACAAAGACATTAAATCTAAAAACCCTATCAAGACATTGAAACCAAGAGTTTCTTTTATATAATCTAAAATGTTTTCAATATATATTGAAGAAATACACTAATTTTGATTTCTTGGATCGTTAATATTTATATTATTTGTAGCTACTCTATAACTCTTTACATGATTTCCAGATTTGATGGCTCATTTTTCAAAACCTTTTACAATTTTTAATGGTTGTTGTATGAAAAGTGGGCATACTTTTAGTTTAAAATATTATGGTTTCATTTCCATAAACCATTATGCATTAAAATTCTAGAGAATTTCCCTATTTCACGATGAAGAAAAGTTTCGAAAAGCATAAAGTTTCACAAAAAGACAAGTTTTTCCTTAAAGCAATATGTCATGACACAAAAGAAATGTGATATGACGTGGCAAAGATGTTCCATGTATAATACACATTATATCATGAATAAAACTATTTGAGCAAGTGTAATGTGTTTCATAATGTTGTAGCAATTACAACCACCCTCAAAAATCTTTCCTTCACTTACACTACTGATGTACTTGTGATCATTCAAGTTTATCTTTTGCTTTGCAGCTTGTGTTCTCTTACTTGCTTTCCTAAGTAACCATAAGGAAACCATATGACTAGGTTTACATTCGGCTCTTGTGTTGTCTTTGAAAACTATGCAATCCTAGAGGGTAGCCCGCTTTTCCCCCAAGAATTGGGCAGAGCAGCCTAACAATCAACCTTGCTCTACAGAATTGTGTAGAGAATCCCGGAAGTGAACTTTGACTCCGAAATTGCACAGAGCATCTTAGAAGTGAGCTTTGGCTTAGAAATTGCATAGAGCATGAGAGGCATCTAGAGCCATTCAGCCTAAGAAATTTGTAGAAGCCTTCTATCAGTTGTTGTCCAATGCATGTGTTCAAAAGCTACCCAAATCCCTATAGAACTATGCAATTTCTCCGTGAATGCATGGCATCATTTCTCGTAGAAGAAAAAATCAAAAAGAAAAAAACATCCCTAAAAATAGGGATCTATTTTTAGCATGGTGAGTTACACTCAAGTTAGTTTTAGAAACTTCCTACCACTTGTCACTTTTTCCTAGTTTTTTGGCATCCGTATTATAAACCTTGAATCTACAAAATCTATTTAATGGATTCCCTAGAGATCATTCTACACATTTCATCTTGGACCTCTGACATTCCTTAGGCATCTAGGAACCTTCAACACAGTCGACACAAATTTTCTAGGTAAGTTTTGCTTTTCAAGTCTTTTGTTGTTATTTATGTCACTTTTGTTTCCTTGGCATATGTGAGTGTTGTTTTGCATATTTTAATGAAAAAATAATGGTGTTTTAGTTCCTTTTAACTGGTAGAAGTGAAGTTTCGAGTTTTTCATTGCTTTTCTTAAGCGTCACATGCATACCATTGTTTTCGCACTAACAATCACCATTATGGTGACTCTCCCCACTAGTTTCGTTGCTTGTCCTTTTCACTAATTCATGTATTGGTCTTGATTGCATGCATTATAATTCAGTCCTATTTACACCATACTTTAGTCACGCATTCATATCTACTCTTTTCAAGTTTCCCTTGCGAAGATTTGGGCTGCCTTGGCTTAGATCTAGCCTCGCCCGACATCCATTATGGATTCCTAGATCTCAAGGCTATAACTTGGCTCCAAGAGTTACACAGATGTTCCCTGTCACTGGACTCTAGCTGTGCTCTCTGTAGTTCTGTAGCACAGTGCTTAGTCTTTCCCACTGGGATTGCGTAATGCAAAGACTCATCCAGTAGTCAAGCTAGGCTGAATTGCGCCTTGCTCAGTTCTAGTCCAGAGTTAGCCTCATTGGACTGTGCTATACACAATTCCAGTCAGTAACAGGTCTCAGTGGAAAATGGGACTGCGTAGTGTGTAATTCCATTTAATAGTCTCATAGCCCCTTAGAGTCACTACTATGCAACCTTGCTACTTTACACCTGTTTCTTTTGCGTGTGCATAAGAATTAGTGGTCAAGTCACTTCTATCTGCACTTCATAGATATTTTGATACTTTACATGTGAAATTTTTGCAAAGGAATTTGTGGTGAGTCACTTCTCACATTAGCATCCCAAGAATTTTGACGTGTTTCATGTGTCAATTTAATTCACATGACCATTTTCAATGGTGGAATTTATAGGTGAGTTGCCACTCATGTTTATAAAATTAGTATTAATTTTCCTTCATTATAAATAAAAGATTAATTTAAAATTTAAATAAATAGTATGATGTTTCAATTAAATACTGTTAAAACAATTATATTGAATTAAATAAGAAAAGGCATCTTTTTTTGGGTTAAGAAATACATTTTTTTATAAAAAAAATTCTTTATTGT
>APFE031094268.1:222662-260798 GCA_000404065.3 Pinus taeda | reverse complement strand
AGAATTTTCACTCGGAGCGCAGAGCTACGTCTCCGTTATACACTCAGCGGCATAAAATTTACAATTTTGACAGTGTTTCGGCAGGGTATCACTCTCTACATGAAGGAGTTTTCATTCATGCGTGAAGAAAGTTGCTCATGCAGATTACTACGACGATTCCAACAGCGACATATATAAAACCAGACAAAATTTCACTTAAATTTTTCTACCCCTTTTCTACGTCGATTGCACCACCTTTGAAAAAATTTCTTTGCATGGGGAGGTTAAATTCTGCCTACCTCTCCGAAATTCGCCACCCTCGACGTGAACAGTCTGCACTGCTTCGGATGCCGCGTTTCCTGTAGCGCAGCTTCCTGTAGAAGTTTGTTCTCGGTTTCCGGAGGAGTTTACGGCAGCGCAGGAGCAGTTTGAGCGACAGCAAGACGTTTGAACAGGTAGAAAACTTCGAGTTAACGACTTGCAGAGGAAGAGGACGCACATTCGGCTGGAAAACGGTTGTTTCATAAATGACTGCAGTGCATCATAAGTATCAACCGACCGATTTCGAATTGCTGCGGAATTCATGGCGCGAGGTTGAGCTCTCCCTGATGATCTGTTGGCCGACGTCACCGCAATCATATCCCAGCGTGCCCCTGACCGCCGAATTCTCTCCGCTGTATTTACCGCCGCCAATCTTGTCATACCTCCGCTTCTTCCCGACTAGACACTTCCCACGTACCAATTATCCACCCTTTCGACATAATCGATCCAGTTTGGATTCTACGAGGCCGCTTGACGGGCTGTGGTGGCCAGTTGAGTGGCAACCAGCCTTGTTCAGCTTAAGAATGTCAAAAAAGAGTTGAGGAAGTGGCTAAAAGAGAATTACCAACCCCCATGGAAAAAAAAAGAGAGACAAATTTAAAGAACTAGAATAACACTATAAGATGATGGAGGAAGCACAGATAGAAGAAAAACACACCCAAAAGGAAAAAGACCTTTCCACGCAGATCTTTAACCTAAGTGGTTAAGAATAAAATTTGTGGAGGCTTAAATCTTGCAGCTTTTGGTTGAAAGCGGGGGACTCCAACACTTCCTTCTTCCACAAACAGGCGATGGTTCGGGCGAATAGGAATAGAATAAGGGAGATAAAGCCCGGTGGAAGGTAGAAAGTTAGCTCCTTTGTAGAAATTAAAATGGAGGCCTATAATTTTTTCAAAATTCTTCTCCATAAAGACAATATTCCTCTAGATAGTGCCTTTGAGTTTCTTCAAGCAATGCCACAAGTCATCCCCCCTCCAGCCAATCATGTTGTTACAGGTGAAATTATGGAAGAAGAAGTCAGAAGAGCGATACGGACCTTGGAACCTGAGAAGGCATGAGGCCCATATGGCTTCTCTATTTTTTTCTATCGAATATTTTGGAACACCATAAAACAAGATATTATCATAATGTTGAATCATACCAGAGTCCAAAAGAAGCTTGGGGGAAGCACCAATTCATCCTTCCTGGCCCTGATTCCAAAAGAGGCCAACCCCATCTCCTTTTTATGATTCCAACCTATTTCCCTGTGCAACTCTTCCTATAAAATATTCACGAAAATCATCGCCAACAAGATTAAGCCTCTATTTCCTTCCATTAACTATGAGAATCAAGGTGGCTTCATGCAGCATCAGAATATTCTCGATAACACCATTATAGTTCAGGAGGCAATGCACTCTAGCAAAGAGGCGAGAGAAGCTGGAATGGTTATCAAATTAGATATGGAAAATGCGTTCGATCGGGTAAATCACTCCTTTCTTTTTCTTGTTATGGAAAAATTAGGCTTTAGCAATGAATTCATTTTATGGATTAACGCTTGTATTGGCTCCGCCTCAATTTATCCCATGATAAATGGTTGACCGACCCCCTTCTTTGCTGCCTCTAGAGGCCTTCGACAAGGTTGTCCTCTGTCGCCTCTTCTTTATATTATCATGGCTGAAGCCTTGAGTCGTATGCTAGAATCTGAGCAGTTGGCTAGTTCTCTCCCTGATTTAAGTATTGCAAGGAATGTTCAGGAAATAAATCACTCTTAGTTTGCTGACGACACCCTCTTGATTAGAGGGGCCTCCTTAGTGATTGTTTTAAGATTCAAAAAGATTTTGGATTTGTATCTTCTCCTATCTAGGGGGTTGATAAACAAATTGAAATGTCAATTGATTAGTTGGAATTGTCCAGTGGTGACAGTGAAGGCAATTTCTCACTTGCTAGGCTTCCCTGCGGATGTTCATAGGACCTCCTTCAACTATCTTGGGATTCCCATCTCCTTTAAGTAGGCAATTGGTGAAGACTGGGAGATTGTTCTCTAGAAAATAAGGAAAAGAGTGCACTCCTGGGGAGTAAGATGGCTCGATTTGGATGGGAGAATTATCCTCATAAAATTTGTTCTCTCCTCCGTTTTGGTGTACGTGGGAGCTAGCCTTTTAACGCCATCATACATAAGCCAATAAATAAGCAGGTTAATTTGGAAGTTTTTATTGCAAGGGGGCAAGACTAATGATCACAAATTCCATCTTGTCAACTGGAATTTGGTAAAACAACCAAAGAGCTTAGGCGGATTAGCAATCAAGGATCCAGAACTTATGAATCTGGCCCTGAGGGTAAAATTGGGTTAGAGACGTCTCTCGGACTCTAATGAGTGGTGGAAAAATGCCTTTACAAGAAAATATTTCCATAAAAATCGACTTATCAGACCGGAAGGAGAATTATGGGAAGGCAAAGGCTAAACAATTTGGAGACTGTGCAAAGCTTCATCATTTCTCATTTTGAGTCATCGTGGTTGGTAGCTGTGGAATGGGAAACATATCGACTTTTGGAAAGATCATTCTCCCCCATTTGACTTCTTCCCATAATTCTCAGGTTGGATGGAAGGGCATGGTTTTTCTTGTCTAGCAGATATTTCCTGTTGGGACGATCAGGGTCTGCGGTGTCACCCACTCACCTGCTAAAGCATTGGAATTCCATGATTAATAGTATAATAAGGGTTAACTTTTATCATAACAAACAAATTAGACAACCATGCTTGGTTGGTTGGGAAATCCAAAAATTATTCAATCAAAGATGGTTACACTTTCTTAATCAAGAATCCTTCCTCCCCCCCTCCATCTAAAATTTGGGGAAAGATTTGGAACGGTGATGGGCTCCCTAAGATTAATATATTATATTGGGAAATGGTTCATGAGAAAATCCTAACGATGGAAAACTTATGGAAAAGGAACATTGACGACCCCTCCCGATGTGTGTTATGTGTTAATTCAAAGGAAACTATCAAGCATCTTTTTTATCAATACCCCTTTGATGTGGATACGTAAAAATTTGCATTAGCGTCCCTTGTTCATGTCTGTCCCCCATCGTTGAGGATTGGAGCGAGATGTTTACTTTATGTAAGCATAAATTTCCCTATCCCTCGAACTCTCTTTTAAGGTGATGCTTGATGGAAATTCCCAAATACCTATGTTGGTCTATTTGGCTCTGCCAAATTCAGGCAATCTTTGATGATAAGTGTTATAATCCAGTAACCACAGCAATTAAAGGAATGACGCTTCTCTTCGAGGTTATATCTTCCAGGGGATTTGAAGTCTCAGATATGAAGGATTTATCTATTAATGAAAAAGAGTGGCTTAGAATCTCCCCTTCTAACTCCCAAGCCCCATTATCAAAGTCTCATGTCGTCCCTCCCTTCTATATGAGACTGAAAGGGGAAGATTTTGTAGAATGGCAAAGAAATATTGGTAAGGTCCAACTGTATTCTGATGGAGCTTCGAAAGGTAACCCCAGGGAGGTTAGAGTGGGAGGGGTGATAATAAACCTCGAAGAAAAGGTATAATCAAAGTTCTGATGGGGACTAGGCAACACCACGAACAATCAAGCAGAAGCTCTTTCTCTTCAGCAGGGTCTAAGCATCAACGTCTCTAAGGGTATCATGAACTTGATAATTATTGGTGATTCTATGATTGTAATCCAAAAATGTTTGAGGCTCATCGAGAATGAGAACCTCCTCAAATTTGAATCCTCCCCAATCATTATTAGGATAAATTATCTTTTAAAAAAGTTAGAAAATGTTAAAATGTTCCATGTGTTGTGGGCAAACAACCATGTGGCAGATGCGTAAGCCAACGTTGGGGTGGCTTTAGAGCAAGGCTCCTTACGAATTAACCACTCCGTTGGAATATGTCACATCCCTTAATACGATACAAAAATTTTAGACCGATGCAGTGCAATTGGGGTACGGGTCTGCAACACATAAAATCGACAGTTATTAAGGTCAACTTCCCGATGGCCTTCTGCAGTGCGTTGGGAGCAGGGGTGATTGGTAGGAAGTTATGGAATAGGTGTGATAGTTGGAGTTCGAAGGCCATGATATGTGACAGGTGGGTGATGTGTCCTCAATTATTTACCTAGATATTTAATATAGTTTCACTCGTCGGTTGGGCAGGTACCATCACAATTCGCTCCAGGCTTGTTTCGATGGTGAAGGAGGTGGAGGGAAATTGTTATGCCATGATGCTGAATCGATTCTCATTAATGAAAGATAAGAGGGGAATGAATGTCGGGATGAACTAGACTATTATTTATAGCAACTGGTTGTGGATGGTTAATCATAGGATCTTGTCAGTTTAGGGTAGAATTGCCAAGAAAATGACATCAACTAGCATTGGAAGTGGTGGCAAAGCTGGGTCAAGTCACAAGGAGAATTTAGAGGACATGGTTGATAGGTCCTACATGTATGTGATAAAAGAAATTAATGAGAAAATGGCGGTTCTGTATGCCCAGTTGTCGGGTCTTGGTAAAGACATGGAATTACTACAAAAAACTATGGAGAGTCTATGTACATATGTTATGAGTTTGGGTCACAAGGTGGAGAACATTGAAGTCAAATTTGAGACAACCACAGTCAGGGTGTTGAAAGAAGTCTTCAAATTTGGGGACAAATCTATCCTTCAAGCTGAAGGTGTTGTGGGCGTTGCAGTTCGGGACCTGAAACCCGGGGATGGCAATGTTGAAAAACTAGTTACGACTGAGGACAAGGCCTTGGGAGAAATCAATCCTGGTAGCAGCAGGTAGAAGTTTCCTTTTAAGTTATATATATGTTTTGTCTGTCTATAGAATATGGTGGAGTTTTTTGGAAGGTCTATAGTATAAGCTATGTTCAAAACTCGTTTGTAAATAATGTTTGTAGCAATAGGGTCCTTCTTCAGGTCAAAATGATGAACATTTCCGAGAGCTTGCTCTCCAAGATTGTATGGGACCTAGCCCGTGTCCAGTTTATCTAATGAAAAAGATACCCGTTCTATTTAAAAAAAATAATTCCATAGCCATTAATTAATCACAAATGATCCCCATCACTATTTTTTTGCCCAACATTCAACTTAGAATACATATCCCATGACCATGGTTATTATTTTGCCTTTATTAACTTTATTACATGGATTTTTGACTTGGGGTGTTACATTTCTATTCATTTAAGTAAAAAATTACCAAATAATTTCGAGTTTTCCAATACTGTCTTAAAAAATTGATAATAGTATCAAATCATAGTACAATGATTTTCAACCTCTAAGAAAACAAAATCAATTTGAAAATAACTCTATAGAAATATGTAAGCCCTTCTCGTCCTTTGACCTTTCCTTTTAGTCGCGACTATAATTTACAGTATCCACGATAGTGTGAGTTTTCTTCCAAAATATCACCTCCCCCTATGATTTGTCATTTCATGGCTTTATAACTATCTAATATGAGCAACAACATCTGAACAACAACAACTCACTGTCTTCTATGTAATTTCCTTTGGACCTCTCTTTAAATCTCAAGCACAACCACCCTCATTTATCTATGGAATTCAATTCGTAATTTCATGGCATCACATCTATGAATTTTGAGGTAAACAAACACGTATTTTGTATATCTTGGCATTCTTGGTTATCTCACGCAATAATAAGATTGACATATATTGTTGGTTTCTCTCAAGGTATGATCTCACTGCATTTAATATTTCTATGATCTTTGCATTCCATCTATGCGATTTGGTGGAATGACCTCTCCTCTTCACTATCACTTGCAACCTTTATTCTTTGTGATAACGTGACTCTCGGTCGACACATTGTAATCATATTTGATACATTTGCAATCTCGACACTTTGTCCCTTTTTTCATTATATTATTTGTTTAAATCTGCACAAAATAAAAGAGTCAGAATGAAATTAACATATGAAATCAAAATTTCAATTAATATCAATACTAACCAGAGTTAGTCTTTGTGTTATCCTCCGACAATAGGAAATGGTAAAAGATTGTTTTGAATTGCAAAATGAATTGCTCTACTAACTCAAAATGAATAGTTAAAAATAGGATGAAATAAAAAATATGCTCAACTTCGTTTAGACAAAGATTTCATGACCAAATTTAATTACTACGAGATTCATTGAATTCATAGCCTGCACATTAAAGTTCAAATTTCCATATAATTTAATGTAGACATGACAATTTCTAGAATTGAAAAATTCAATGGGAAAGTTTATATAGTCGTTGATCGACCTATCACGCCATTAGGTGTTGGGCAATACATCAAACAACCATCAACAAAAACTCCGATACTAACATACCTTGATAATGTCCATTGACTAATGGAGAACTTATCATCAAACATCTATAGTTCAACATCTTTTGGATATTGGGTAATCAAATGATAGAGTTTATGGGAGATTGGGTTGTTTGTTTATCGTCTTTCCTCCCAATATTGATAGATCTAGATAGTGATTGTTCTTTGTTGAACAATTTATTGTCATGTGCCATAAGATAAAATGTTATAAGTTTATGAGGATTTTAGGAAGTTAGGTAACAAGTATTTTGTTCATAATGAACATTATGTAATCCCCAACATTGATGAAACCCGATAAGGGTTGATGACTGACAAAATCTAACAGGCCTTTAAGAGGGAAACCCTACAAGATAAGAAGCCAGATTAAGTGCTAACAAGGCCTATTCATGTTATTTAACATGAAAGCCTTGGATCACTTTAGAGAAAAGGAATATTAGGGTTTTGGGCATCAAACCTTTGAGATTTTTATTAGTACCAAGGACTCAAGTCATAGTATTATTATTCCCTAAGATGCTTAACCCCTTTAATAATAGAAAATCGAACCATAAACACTAAAATACTTTAAATATAGAAACTTCAAAGCTATAAATAAATTTTCCTTGAACAAAGAATACATGAGAAAAGTTCAGTAAGGTCCCCATCATTTTATTAAGCATATACAATAATAGGGGTTGTTGTACAAGTCACAACACCACTTTAATACAATCCTTACATTCTCACCAAGGTTATGGGTGAAAATGTTTTTGAATTGAAATTATCACCCTCCCTCAACTTACATCTTGTTTTTTATTTGGAGTTGCTTCGACCATACTTCTCGCGTCTATTGAACATCTCATATGTGGTAAAACACTTAGCCCATATGAAGCTCAACCTCAACCACATTGAGTAGTCTATGGTGGACTAAATCATGGAAGCCAATAGGGAGAACACTTAACATCATAATGTAGAACATGTTTGACTCATCACAATAAGGCAAGTAGTTTGTTAGGGCAACTAATTTACAAATAACTAGGTTTAATAAAAGTTTCTTCATCTAATATAGGAACTTGTCACAATAGGGAACATAATTTCCTAAAAGAGAATAATTGATCCAAGTGTCCATTCACATTTGTTATTGTTTAAAAATTGTCCTAAACCTTTTTCATATTCACAATAGATTATAGGTCCTGAACTCCAATACATTTTTGGGGCCCTTGCCATGTGTTTTTGGAATTTCTGACAATTTTCCCATTAATGATAGCTGGGCATGTTGAATTGACAAAGCTCAAAATAATATTTGTAACAATCCAAAGAACACTCAAAATAGAGTTTGTATGCAAAAGTTATCTCTAGGAAGTTGAAATAACAACTAGGTTCCCCAAGGCTACATTGTTTTTGCTACCCCAATGCCCAGAGTCAATGTTTTTAAATCATAGGCTTTTTGGGTATAGGAAATTCATGAATGAGTGTAGCCATTACATCTCTTCATAGAGATAAGTTATCACTATTCTCACTTTGTATCATTTTGTACATTATATTGTTTTGCACCGGTTGATTCGTTAATGGAAATTGATTTTTAATATAATATTATATTTCCAATACTACATCTTTTGACATATTTGCAATATTATGTTCTTTCATTTCATTCTCGATCCAACTTGGATCACTTACTCATGAAAGTGTTTTTTGTCTTTCCCATCAATTTTAATGATTCCTAGTGTTTAAGACAATTGTTAATGCCCAAAAGACCTTATAGTCACCTCTTCCGTACACAATATATTCCAATATTCTTAATAATATTCTCCTTGTCTCCTCCAAATTGCAAAGAAAACCAATTTGCATGTTAGGCGTTGTCTAGAGTCCATATTGATGGGTTGAAAATTCGACATGTCTATTTGTTGATATGCAAATGTTTTGGGAATAATAAATGATGGACATGTCTCCCCTAGTATAGATAATGCCACCTACTCTTTCTCATCTTGGATTTCTCTTTGAGGCACCTTCATATAAGTTTCAAAAAGTAGTAACATTGAGGGTGCTATTTATGAATATTGATTAAATGACTGAGCTTAAGTTGTTGGTTTTGACATAAATAACCAATAAAATCACCTCAAAGTTCCAATTTGTTGGAATTATTTTCTATTCCCTTGATATAATCCAAGGTTTACTTCTTTGAAAGCATGGTTTTTAAAACTTATTGAGCAATTTTCAATTATTATAATCAATTTATCTTACCCTTCAAATATTCTTTATTGTCTTCTAATCAAATATTCAAAGTCACATGATGATTCATTGGTTAGTTGTGTTATTCAATTTGTTTCAAGCTCGTTTTAGACTAAGTAGGCAATCCACCAATGAATCACAAAGAACCCTATAGTGCTGTAAAGGTTGAAAACTAACACATAATCACAATGTCCTCCTTTGTCACCAATGGCTTAAAAAGATGACAATTAACAAACTCATTACTCATTATCCACCAACAACAATCATGTTCTTTACATGAAAAGAACGTAACATTGATTTGCAATTAGAAAAAGCCTTCATGAAGTATGAAACGTCTATGGTCTTTATTGATATAAAAAAGTACAAACCCAATTAGGTGATGCACATGTGAACTATCAACAAATCTTCAAGCCTACTGAGAGAGAATGTTTTCAGTAACCAATGATGAGCAACACCACTACTCCATATCTAGTTTTTAGTTAATTAGAGCAACATGCTAAATTGATTAGATCTAGGTGTAATTGCTCGAACTTCAAATAACTCTTTCTTGTAGTTTTAACCCTCCTTGAACATTGAAGCCGCAATAAAATACAATTATGGTGGTTCAACTCCCTGTATCAATTGATTGTATGTGATTGATTACCTGAGTGATTGTCATCCATGCATAGTGTTTAACCTACCCATGACTCCAATGTCCATTAGATTAGTGTCAATGTGATTTCTTTGGCCTACATGACATCAACTAGCCTCTCCTCTATTAACATGATTGACATCAATGAACCATCATAATCTAGGGGAAAAAACAAACACCACCTAACATAGATGAACATTGTCAACCCTTTTTCACGAGGGCTTCCTCTAATCATACCCGTGAACAGGTGAGGGAGCCCTAAGGTATTTCCATCAAATTTAAATTAGGTTCTCTTAGCGGGAGAATAAACTAGAATACTAAGAACTCCAAAGGGGAAGAGGAATAATGTTGGAAACGATTGCCAAAACTCCCATCCGGAGGACGGGAGGAGAAAGGTAACTGATACAGAATGTTCTTGATACTCTTTAGGGTTTTGATACAAAGGGGTTTGTAAGCCATTAACAACATCGCCGCAGCCGGTTGTGTTTTCTGCATCAGCCTCTACTGCAAGGGTAAGAGGAGGAAGACTTCCTCGCTCGTTGGAAGAAGGTGGTGCCCAACCTTGATCCTCTGAAGACGATATTGAAATTCACGAAACTGCGCCCTCGAGTCCCGGGCTCCATTCCCTACGAGGTAACTATCAACTTTATCTCACCCTACCAGGTCCTCCAAGGAGGTCCTAAGAGGTCAGTTCCCTCCATTTTTTTTCCTATCCCCCTCCCCCTAATAATTTTTTAAAGCAGAGGTCGTTGATCGGCTGCCAAAATATCCAAAGAATTTATTTATAGTACAATTTATGCAGTTCCTCGTAATAGTCGGAAGGTAATTGTAGTAGTCAAGATCACATCTGAGCAAAAAGCAGAATGTACACTGAAATTTCTGCTGTCTACTTTAATTTGCATTTTTTAGCTTTTCCTGTCAACCAGAATTGCATTTCATGCCACATTGAAGTTTCATACATTTAAAGCATGCCAGTTGATAGATAAAGATTGTAAAATTAGTGTATAACAACCATATTTCCTCTTCACCTTGAACATTCCTTAGATTGAGATCGATCCGAGGACGAGAGTTTGCTCCGTACCCTGGGCGGTAGGAGGAGTCAGTGATTTCAATCCCATCAGTTTGCGTCATTTGGGGATCCGGCATTGAAAAACCTGGTCTGCCCATGTGTCACTTAAGTTTTGCCAACGACACTATCATTTCTGACGAGTAGAGATTAGAACTATTTTAGGTTTTATATAGGAGTGACCCCTGTGCTTCCAGAGGGTAGTAATACTATTGTACATAGCAGTCATGTTGACCCCTGCTTCCTTCCAGAGGGTAGTAATACTATTGTACATAGCAGTCACGTTGACCTATTTGTGATCATTTGTTGGACAATGATAAATTTGTCTCATATTATCGTATCGAACATTTCTATCCTATCCCTTAGGCTATCTCTCATCCCTTCTCATCCCATTTCCACTTTCAGTAACTTCCCTCTATTTCATTCTGCTCTTATTCCCTTTGGAAGCCTCTTTGATCGGTCCTCTTCTGTGCATATTTCTTGCACAGAAGTATTCACAGGCCTTAGAGACCTAGACACTGCTGTCCGATAACGTTCCATTGCTTTTACCAAAAAGCTGGAATGTCAGAATGTCCCACAAAATTAAAGGACGATAAAGGAGGTGGACGCAGAGTAAAACAACCCTAGGGATGTTTTACTCTGGTTCAAAATCAGTTGTCTGTTGATTAACTTCAGAAAACGAAATCCCAATCTTCCTTTAGTTCAAAGAGGAAAGCTTTGTACCCTCTTCCACAAAGGAACAAATTGACTGAACCCTTCTTATGTGGGTACACAGATTCTTCCAGCGAGAGCTGAAGAAGCTCGTGGCTTTGTCACTGCCCCATAAACTTTCCAATCAATTTTTTTTTCTTTTGGCAAAAATAAGGCCTTTATAGCTTGGTGACCAGGTGGATATTTTCACCTTTGGGATATTTGTCACTTTCTTCTCAAAGCTCGTGTATTTGCAAGAAGGATATTTGTTGTTGCAGATTCAACGAAATAGTTTGAAAATCTTTTGCTTCTTTGCCTAAAATCTTGTCAAGATCAGGTTGTCCCACTTTCTCATGGGAGGAGGTTGTTTTCACCCCCATCTTCACCATGGATTACTCGGCATGCATCACTTGTGAATCTAGGAAAAAACTCCACAAATCCTCTATAGGTTTGGAAGATTGAGGGTGACTTAGGGTCTTAAGCTCGCCATGAACAAATCCTTAGCAAGTTCTTTCAAATGGTGCAATATGATTGTTTTGGAGTTGCTTAGATGGATCTAATGATGAATGTGGGTTTGAGAGTTCTCATGGTGGCTAATATAGTGGGTATTGTCATCGTGACAACAATTAATAGAAAATGATATTGTCAAAACCAAAATTTTCTTCACGTAAATTTTTGGTTATTCGTATAATGAGGGGCAATTCATGTAACAGTGCCAATTTAGATATATCTATGCATTCAAAGAGATATAATATGATTGTAATCTTGTTTTTTGATTTATATAGTATTGATACCTTGCCTCGTGGTTTCCTTGATACACTGTCAGTGTTTTACCATGTAAATATTTTTGGTTTGAGTGCTTCATTGTTATCTTTGTGTCATTATTCTCTACAATTAATATTTTATTCAAGTTTGTAATTACAAATAAGCCTTATTAGAGCCAAGGTGAGGGGGCCAAGTTTGTGCATCATGTGTAGAAGAAGAGGAGCAAGTCGACATGTAGTGGCCCATGGTGCATCTTGCCTTTGCGTTTCCATCAACTTGTAGGCATGTGGAGCATTGCTCATGTAGAAGTTTTGTTTATAGCGTAGCAAAGTTTGATTAGAGGAGTGATAAAGGAATGTATATTTTTGTGGGTAGGATTTGAAGAAGAAAGGTCCGGAGTATGCTCCACATTTGAATTTCGAGTCGTCGTTTCAAGTCCATACTAGAGCCCATCATCATGACAAGAAGCTTGAGAGAGGAAGGAGAAAGGATAAAATATAAATAGAGATCAAGGGAAACAGATAAAAAGTCGACAAGACAACCCTAGATGTCTTTTCAATCTGAGATCTTTTTTTTTTTGGAAGAGGTCAGACATAGCTATTGGTTGAGCAATCACAAAGGAGCGACCCGATTTGGCTATGCAAACACGAAGGAAATGGGTATCTCTTTCTCTCTCTCTCTCTCTCTCTATATATATATATATAAATAGGTTTGCAATTTATATCTCGAGATTCATAGAGGTTGAGTCTGGTAGAGGCCATAGAGTTTGGTTTTGTGGTTAATATATATACACATCTTTTAGTTTTTTTTTCTCCAAATATGGCGAAAATAATGAATGCAAAGTTTGAGGTGGAGAAGTTCAATGGAAAGAATAACTTCAAATTACAGAAGGTACAACAAGGACTCAATAAGGCATTGGATGGCAAGAGGAAGAAACCTTCGAGTATGATAGATGAGGAATGGGAAGATTTAGATGCAAGAGCTCTCAAGACTACTCAATTATGTTTGGTAGATGATATTTGTTTTAATATTATTGGAGAAGAAACAACAACAAACTTATGTAGTAGAATGGAGAGTCTATATATAAGAAAATTCTTACAATTTGAATCTACTTGAGGAAGCAATTGTATAGTCTACAAATGAAAGAAGGTATTGAAATTGCTGATCATTTAAATGTATTTAATACTTTTATATGTCAGTAACTAGTATGTATGTAAAAATAAATGAGGAAGATAAGGCAATTGCACTATTGTGTTCGTTGACTGAATCTTGGGACCACTTAGTCCCTTCCTTTAGGTTTAGTACAACTAATAATCTTGACTATGATTTTGTTGTGGGAGCATTGTTGTTTGAGGTGCGGAGGAAATCTAGTATATAAGCCTCCACACAAGAAGCAATGGTGGCTAGGGGTTGATCCAGAGAAAAAAGGGAGAAGTTGAGAGGTACATCAAGATCAAAGTCAAAAGGCAAGAAGGGCAAACTCAAATGTTGGTACTATAATAAATCAGGGGATCTCAAGAAAGATTGTTCCAAGGGCTAGGAATCCAAGGAAGACTCCAAAAAGGAAACAAAATTGGTTGAATGAAGTCTAGGTATGGTTGATGAAGTTTTAATCTGTTTGTAATGTCCCATAATACTATGAAGAATGGTTATTAGATTATGGTGCTTCACATCGCATGTGTCCACATAGAAGTTGGTTTTATTCTTATCGAATTGTTGATGGTGGTATTGTTCTTATGGGAAATAATGTTTCTTGTATGACTATTGTGGTTGGATGCATTAAGGTTAAAATGTTTGATGGTATTGCAAGGATATTCATAGAATTTAGACATATGCCTAAACTAAAGAATGATCCAATTTATTTGGGAGTTTTAGATTTTAGAGGTTACAAATGGATAAGTCAAGGTGGAGCTGTAAAGGTGCGTAAGGGCACTTTGGTGGTTATGAAGGCTACAAATTCTGGAAACCTTTGTACTCAAATAAATGTAGCAACAATGGTGTATGAGGAGGCGAATGAATTTACTCGTTTATGGTATCAAGGACTGGTTCATCTGAGTGTGAAAGGGCTACAGATATTAATGAACCACAAATTACTGTTGGATTTAAAATCTCTAAATTTGAAATTTTGCAAACATTGTATTTTTGGAGGGCATTGTAGATAAAAGTTTAAAGCAAGAAGTCATATTAGTAAAGATGTTATAGATTATATCCATTAAGAGGTTTGGGGACCATACCCTATAGTTTATTTTGCAGGATTGCCATATTTTGTAATATTTTTAGATGATTTCTCTATAAAGGCTTTTCTTAAGCAGCAAAAGATCCTAGGATAAAGAAAGAACCCAAAGATCGAACTTTTGGGGTACATCTTCCCTTTATCCATGGGACCATTGACAAAATTGCTAAGATCTTGAGGAAGCACAAGATTCCTTCAACCTTTAATAATATTTTCCTTAAGGATGTTTTATTTTATTAATTCCTTTCATTCTATCCCACAGAATACAAATTAACCCTCAAATTTCACAATAAACATAGAGGCTTCGAAGGAGATTATCCTTCGGGATTTGACAGGGAATTTATCATTCACATACACAGAAACTAAATTTTCCCAATTTATTGGATTCACTCCAAAAAAGCCAAATTTCTTCAACAGTCAAAATCCTCTTACAATAGTGTGAAACTTACATAAGTAATGGTTCATCCTAACAACTAGATCCTAAATCAAAGGCTAAAATTTATTGACCCTCTCTATTCTGTGAGGCCTTGTCCTCGAGAATCTCTACTGCAGCTAACTAACTAAAACTTATTACATTATGATCAAATCCTATATTCTAGCTCTATGCTTAACTAGAAAAACATGGAAATTGATGGCTAAAGGATCCCACTCCGTTGCTTGTAATATTTTTTTGTATTTTTGGAATAATTCTTCGAATTTGTCTTCAGGCCTTATGCTCCTCCATCAGTTTGAAGTTGGGCAATCCAATCCTAAAGGTCTGTTTTTAATTGTGCAATCAGGTGCTTATGCTTGTTTTTCCTTAGACATATTGGACATGGATTATTAGGTGACTTGGAAGGAGGAAGGGTTTTGATTGTAGTTTTGTTTCCCCACCTTAGGTTAATCCTCAATCCTAGTCCCGTGGGATCTCCCCTATTGGCCTATGTCTTCAGGAAGGGAACTACTTGGAAAACCCCAATTTTGGTAGTGCGGTCTTGTTTTCCCATTTCACATTTTTCACTTCCCTCTACACGTTACAAGCCCTATTTCACCATCTTCCCTCTTTGGGTCCATATGACCATCGGATCCACCAGGCATTGGTACGCCACCTCCCCTTGTCCACGTGTCTGGGGTAGGCCTAGAATTATGGCCCTAGAAGTTGATGTTGCTAAAAGAACGTTAAAATCATATCATGGCGACAAGCAAGAAACAAAAGAAAAGAATATCATAAAATGCAAAAGATGGCTGGGACATTTCATATTGCACATGGGCAAAAGCCAAACATGAGCTCTACCCCTTTATCATGGCCATCACCCTGGTTTTTAGGACCCTTGAGTGCCACACACATCATTAAGGAACCTATGCATGCCCCAACCTCTGGTGGGCAATGAACTGCCCCACCTTAAGGGGGTAATAATTGCTATGTATCTCTCACAACTTGCTCGTATTTCCTGGAGCCTCGAGCAACAATACAAAGAAAAATCATAAAAATGCAAAAGGCAAATGAATAAGTGTGGAAAAACAAAAGTCGGGGTAACTCATGTATCAACGATTGCTCCCTCCTACATCTATATGCCCAAATATATGAACATCCCTTGTCATTACCATCCTTGAACCCATGGCATTTGGCTTTGAGACATCCGTGTCCCCATCCATCTCGTCATTATTCACATGACCCCTATCAATTGAAGGATGTACCTTAGACTTGTCTTTCCCCTTAGGGGTTGGGAACACCTAAGGGGGTAATAATTGCTATGTATCTCTCATAGCTTGCTCTTATACCCTGGAGGCTCGAGCAACAATACAAAGAAAAATCATAAAAATGCAAAAGGCAAATGAATAAGTGTGGAAAAACAAAAGTCGGGGTAACTCATGTATCCACGATTGCTCCCTCCTACATCTATACACCCAAATATATGAACATCCCTCATCATTACCATCCTTGAACCCATGGCATTTGGCTTTGAGACATCTGTGTCGCTATCCATCTCGCCATTATTCACATGACCCCTATCAATTGAAGGATGTACCTTGGACTTGTCTTTCCCCTTAGGGGCTGGGAACACCTAATAGGGTTGTTTATTAGCCACTCCTACCTAGGGAGGTAACACAATTGTAATTTTAAAGCCCCAAATTTGGAAGGAAAGCCCATTATTAAATCTCAATGTGCCCTCGATTAACAAGCTTGGTTCACTTAGATGCACTAATGAATTATTGTACTTGATGGTGAGGAAGCACATTGGTTTCCATATGTAATTGGTAGGTGATTTCATCATGGGCTAGGCAACTTAACTTAGGCCTAAGCCCACCAAAGGATCATATTGACACCCTTAGGGGATGCTTTAAATCCATGGGACTCCATCATGCGTTAAAAGGATCATTTCACCTTAGGGGATGCTTTAAATCCATGGGACTCCATCATGCGTTAAAAGCATCATTTCATGCCATGGGCACCCTCAACACCTTCAATAGTTTGTTCATGCCCCACATTATTCACGAGATGATGCACTTGGCCTAACATGCCCCAGCTGACTTAACATGATCATGGCAATTGATCGAAGCCCTAGAGGAGGTTTGTCTCACCCTTGAGACATGGTAGGGCAGACACCATCATTAAAGCCCTCATTTGGAGCATTGCACAATATTTTCTTTCAATTGGAGACCAATGAGATTGACAGTTGTGCCCTGAACTCACTTTGGGATCCCACATGATGAATTGCATGGAAAATTAGGGGCCATCCCCTAATTCATCTTTATTGGAGCCCTTTCTCTTATCATGGCACTTAGAGGACTCATCGTGGCCCTCGAACGATCCTACATCGTCATGACATCATCAACTCGACTTATATGGATGGTTAATTCATAACTTGTGATAGCTACTTGGTCGGCTTGTGATCTATTTTATAATTTTGGGTGCTTATTAGGCTAATTCGATTGAGAGAGGCTCATATAAATAGAAGTGACTCTCATTTGTGAGAACTCATCATGGTCACTTGGATTCTTCTCTCGTAAAAGAATTGACACTTTTTCTTTGGAAGCTATTGGAGATTTTTTGATGCTTTTTGACATTTGGAGCTGAAATTTTCAATCATAATGATTTGTGGATGGATATATCCTATTATCATCTTGTAAGTGCTTGTTGAATATTTTTTGGAAAAATGTCTAATGTATGGAATTGTTGCAACTAGGTTAATGCTATTGTGCCCTAATTATTGAAAATCATTTTTGGAAAGCTATTTGGTTAGCAATTGCATATGTTACTCATTGTATGGCAAATGATGAATGTTTCTAGTGGAAAAAATCTTGTCTTTCTTGCATAAAAAAACTCCATAAATTTTGAATGGGTAAATGTTAAAGGTTGATTACTAGGGCATCAATCTTTAGCCAATTTAGGGACAATTTTGGCCAATTTAGAATCATCTAAGACTCTGTAGCCCAAATATCTAGGCACTAGTTGAAGGATTATGGTGATCAAACTCCTGTTTATCCATATTTTCTTGCCCTAAATTTCGGTCCCCTAAAGGTAGGGCAAAAATCTAGGGCTTGCACCAAAACTTTAGCGAGGTGATTTTTCGAGAATCCGAGGGTCCAAACATCAAGCTCAGGGTCTAGGCTACCTATGCTCCAAGTTTGGTGGGCATCTGCCCAAATTTCATCCATAAAAAAGCTCGTCTTAGGTGCTACTCCAAGAGAGAAAACCTAGGTCTTTCTTTATCACCTTGGGGACTTCTTTGAGGGTTGTATGAGCACGATATTCGTTGGAATAAATCATAAGAAACCCTTTCTCCTCCCTTGCCTTGACCTAGTGAGTACTTTGGAAGTATTTCTACCCATGTTTATTCATAAAACCCTAGGTCTAACGAAAGTCTTTTTTAGGTCTCTCAAAGAGAGCGAAGAACCTTTGGGAAGTGTCAAATCATCACATAGAGCTTCTTTGATAGGTCCTGCCTCATCTCCTAGAGCCTTGACCTTTTAGGAACTCTTGTTAACATCATCATATCTAAAACCCTAGGTTTTGATCTCTTCATCTTAAAGCTTTTCTTGGAGAGCGTGTTAGTTTCCTTGCAACATTGAGTCATTGTTGTCTCTCTCCTTGAATGGGCTTGGTGGAATCACTTCTTACCAATGTTCCACCGAGTTTCCGAGACGGGGAAACACGGGAGCAAAGATACGCACAGGGGGAACGTATATAAGCAACCCCAAAATTTTGGGAAATTTAAGGGAAACAAGGGGATGTCAGAGTCATAAAATTATAAAGTTATTAAAAATTTAATATATAAAACTGAAAAATAAAATCCCAACAATATGTCAATAACTAAATTGGTAAATAGTAAATCTTAATAATTATGAAATGTACATCTAAAGATGATCATTGTTTCATATTAGACTATTATGAATCTGAGTTATCAAATTACATTTCTGCCAACATCAATGTAAAATTGTAAATCTAAAAGTAAATTACTAAATTGAATCGATCATTTGACATTATGCAATGTTCCATCTAAATTCATCATTTGGCAATGGGCATTAATATTCTGCAAGGTACATCTAAATTAAATTAATTATTTGACAATTGAAATTACACAATGCACATCAAAAGTAAATTCATCATATGGCAATGACATTATGCCGACAACCGAAATTACACAACGCACATCAAAAGTAAATTCATCATATGACAATGACATTATGTTGAAGTCTAAAATAGCCATAGAATACTAAACTAAAAGTAGAACATAAAAAGCAATGAAATGCTAATAATTTCTCAAAAAATACTAAATAATAAATCACAATTCCAATCCAGTGGCTCCAAGTCACAAAATGAAAATCGTAGCTCCAAATGTCTCAGGCCCCCGGTCGATGGTAAATCTAAATCATAGCAAATTGCAAATGGAAAATGTCTTTGCAACAACACTAGGAAAATCTTGGATGACAACGTAAAATGTAGCCATAGAACACTAAACTAAAAGTAGAACATAGAAAGCCGTGAAATGCTAATAAATTTCTCAAAAAATACTAAATAATAAATCATGACTCCAATCCAGTGGCTCCAAGTCACAAAATGAAAATTGTAGCTCCAAATGTCTCAGGCCCCCGGTCGATGGTAAATTTGAATCATAGCAAATTGCAAATGGAAAATGTCTTTCAACGACACTAGGAAAATCTTGGATTACAAGGTAAAATGTCAAGTGACAGCATAAGGAAAATGTTGGGCAGCAAGGTAAAATCCTAGGGTTAATGAGAAATATGAATGATTCTGTTTTAAAGTTTTAATTTATCCTTTAGTTTTTTTTTTTTGTTAATTTGTTTTGTTTTTAACTTTGTTGTTGTTTTTTTGTTTTATTCGTTTTTTTATAATTATATTAAAATTTGTAATTTTTTTATGTTTTTAATTGTTATTAGCAAAAAAATTTGTGGGGACGCTTTTCATCACTAGAAAAAAATCCCCCTCGAAGTTTCCCTAAAAAAGGGGATGTGGGGAAACGTTTCCCGGTCCGAGGAGCGTGGGGGAGCGAGGAAGTGCGTACCTCACCTTGGGGGTACGTCCCCGTGAAACACTGCTTCATATTATAGTTTTAAAAACTAGAACCGGTGATCGGACCGGTCCACCTAATAAACCGGGTTTCAAACCGGAACTGGTCAAACTGGGATTGGTCAGGTATAAATGAACCAATTTATAAAAAATACATTAAATAATAAATTTTTAATGAAAAAAACTATTTTTAAGATTTAAAACCATGATTCCAAGCCAATAGAGACAAAATATCTAAGTTACTAGAGTCGAATTCTGTAAGTACAAACAATATAAAATACTTCAAAATTTTAAAAAAAAAATATATATATATATATATATATATATAGATATAACTTCTTAAATATGTATTTTTTATATATAATACTTATAGAAATCTTGTTAGACGAATAATTATCAGAATTAATACATTATTGTTAAATTTCAATTAAATTTATATAAAATAAAAAGTTATATTTAAAATTTTAAATATAAATCTTTTATATAATACTTTTAAAATAATTATTAATTTAATAATATTAAAATTAATGTATCATACTATTCAAACATTAATTACTATTATTATATTTAAAATAAATGACCATTAAAGTTACTTTTATATTTAAATTAAATGACCATTAAACATTATTATATTTAAATTAGTAATCATTAAAATTACTTTATATTTAAATTAAATGACCATTAAAGTTACTTTATGGAACTTACTTTATGAAACTCACATTTTAACACTTCAAATAAAAATAAAACTTAATTACAATATCTAAATGGTTGTAGCTTATAATTTATAATATGTTCAACCAAAGAAAAAATTAATGAACTATTGCAGCCAACTCCCTTGTTAATTATTCCCTACCCTAGTTTTTTTACATGATCACATGATTCGTACACTGACTTGGAATTTTGTGTTGACGTTGAACAATTTTAGACATGACAAATGCTAGGCGGATTTGGGTAGATCCGAATCCGAATCCGTCTTCGATATGGGGATCCATGGATCCAGCTATTGGGTTGACGGATCCGATAAAATAGCAAAATATGCAAAGTTTGCTCATTTATATACCATGAAGAGGTGAATGTATCAAAATGGCACTGAGTGCAATACATATCATCAACAAAATACATAAGCAATGAGGCTCCAAATGGCCTATAAAGTCCAAAAACAATGCTACAAGCTATGAGACCATTGGCCTACTACAAGTCTACATATATGATAATAGTGATCAACCAACATTATCACTTGAAACTTTTCATGAATCATCATGATCAAACTCAGTTGGTTGAGTCTCGACTACCAAACTTTGCAATTGCTTGAGTCACAAACTTCTCTATTGGTTTAGTGACTTGAGTCTCAAATTTCTGAAGGTATTCTGCCCTAATATGCCCTATTACTTCATTTGGTGCTCCACATGGCTTTACATGGCCTCCAATCCCAGCCAAGTGTTGCTTGAACTTGTTAATATCCCTCCTTCAATAGATTTTTGGTAATATTTTCAGATCATTTTGCCATCAATCATATCAATAATCACAATGAGGCCATGCAATATCCTTGGCTTTTGGAGGCATGATGACTACTGCTTAGCTCAAACTCTTTCAACTACTCTAGTGAAAACTCAACACCCTCCAAGCTTCCAATCAAACTAACAAAAACTCCAAATAAGATGTGTGAGGCAAATGAGGGGGGGTGAGCTCCTTTTAAAGGCTTGGTGAGGGTGTTTTTGGAGGGAAACAACCCTTATTTTCCCTCCAAAACACCCTAGAAGCTTCCTAAATTGCGCAGTGTGGGTCCTCTGTGGCCTTGGCAGCTAACCGACCGGTTTAGGATGCTGGTTCTGTCTTAAACTGGCCGGTTAGCACCAGTTTTTGTGGTTTCTGGACGAAGTGGGGTTGAATCCGGTTTTTCTGCCGGTTTGACCCGGTCGGCTAATGAACTGGCCGGTTTCTGGTTCAAACCAGTCAATTTTTAAAACACTGCTTCATACCTGAATCATTGATCTATCCATGGCTTCCAGTGATTCCATTTTTATCAGGACTCCTCCCATTGGTGAAATTTCATAAAGCGTAGGGGACCTTCACTGAGGTGACAGTGGGTCATTGTCCTATTGTTGTCATTTAGTCTAGTAGCTGTTCCTTAGGTTTCCCTTCCTCAGGGCCCTGCTAGATTGTGTGGTAACAATACCAATACCTTGCCTTGTGGATGCTTCCTTGACACACTTTCAAGGTTTCACCACATAAATATTTCTTCTCTGAGTGCTTCATTGTTATCTTTGTGTCATTATTTGTCTGCAATTAATATGTTATCCAGTCTTGTAATTACCAATAGTGAGCCCTAGCTGCAGGCTGAGGGCATGCTGGTTCATTCTTGGCGGGTTTTAAGAAAGAAAAGGGGTTATTTTTAATTGCTAAAAATATGAATTAGAATGAAATAGTTAAACAATATAACAATTATAATTTTGATAAGAAATTTCATGTGGGAAAATCAACATGAAAACGTCTTTATTATGTTAGTTTGAGAGTTAGGCTTAACAATATGCAGAGAATTCAATAACAGAATATAATAATCTTGCAAATAGATCTCCACAATATATATCCAAAATTCAATGCATATGCCAACTTGAGAATCTAAGAATCTATTGTTGTATGTCGCTGTACTAATAATGTCTCAGACAACTTTCGGAACTCCATGAGTCAAATAGGGCTGCCTTCTCTCTTCAATTCTTTTTTGGGATTTACGTAAACGAGTCATGGTCTTTTCTCAAGGATCATACAAGGTAGGTGAAAATGATCTCCTACGATGTGTCCTAATCTTCTTGTTCTCATTTGTTGATTGCATGATCCTCTCAGCCTCCTCCCTTAAGGGGCTTCAGAGACAAATTGATGTTCTTTCCAGTCATTGTGATCTTAACCTTTTTAAAACTAAGGTCACAATCTTCAATATGGCCAAGGGCCCCTTATCTGGTTACTGCTTTTACTTCTAAGCTTGTGAGTTTGATTTCACCACAGTTTGCACTTATTTAGGGGTACAGTTCTCAGTCCACAGTTTAGTTTGAGGTTTATTGCTTTGGGGTACAGTTCTCACTCCATGTTTTAGTTTGAGGCTTGCATTGCACTCTGGTCAGCAAGGAGTATTGTTCACTTTTCTCGCTCGAGAGATGATGTTTTCAGCTACAATTTCAGGGAAATTTGTCCAAGATCCACCTCTTGGACTCTGTCATTAGACCCGTGTTCTTCATGGTTCAAAAATACGGGGACAGAACTTGCTGCTGTTTGATTGGGGGCCATGATTACGAGAATGCAAACTCTCCTGCTACAGTGTATGATCTGTTGCAAGTAGACACTTCCTCATTCCTTTATCCAGACAGAGACTGGGACCATCCTTTGTGCCTCCAGACCATCTTCAGACTTGTATCCTTTCTCCACAGTGTTTGAAGTTTGAACTCTAGGAAATTTCAAGAGGGGTGAGGTACCCCTTATTTGATCTTTCTTCTTCAGAGGAGATTGCCTCTGTAGGCCTCTTTAGGTGGAGGCAATATTAGTTCTCTAAAGCCTCTTTGTTACTTCAATCTGTTGGCATTTGTTAATCCCCTCCCCCCTTCAATTACTCGTTAGATGCCCCTGGTCACCTTTCGCCTTCCAAGCAGGATTTTAATAGGGTGATTAGAAAAGATATTTACAGAGAGTGCATCTGGGTCACTTGGATTCCCAACAGTTCACTAACATTGTACTCGCAATCACTGTTCATTAGTCAACAGCATGTCAGCCTGTCCAATAATCATTAGATCTGATTAGCAATGCACATCTTATTATCTACTGAATGATTCATGAAAGGAAAAAACGGTCACTTTGATTTTGGCAATAGCACCAGGACTGGGACTTCACATCTTAGGCAATGAGAAGTTCTGCTCTGGAATGCACATTAACTGCACTTTGCATTATACATGTTTAACTGAAATTCTTGGAGCTGACACTAAAATATATCGTAATCCTTTTCTTGAACAGACGACTGGTCTATGTTTGGATTCTTGTTGAAGGGGCTATAGGTAAACCATAAGGGAATTGGAATATGCAGAGATATCTATGTAATATTTATTAGATCTGTGGTTCCCATTACAGCAGAAGTGCACCTCCTCACATTTATTTAGTGCATTTACAACCAATATAGCTGTGTACTTCTTGTTCATTTCTCAATCTCGTTTACATTTTAGGATGGAATTTTGTATAGTTTGTAATGTTTGTTAGGTCTATGCTTCCCATGACCCCGGATGTGCAGTTCTTTACTCGTTTTTTTAGTTCACAACCAGTCTTTCTTTCTTTCCCTTTCCCTTTCCATTCTTGTTTACATTTTAGCTTGGAATTTTTGTTTGTTTGTTTGTTTGTTTGTCCTTAATAGTTTATGATGTTTTTTGGCATATTTTTAATGTTTTTATAAATAAAAGTTTGTTCTCGCTGAACCTTTTGAATGTTTTAGTACATTTACATCCAAACCGGTTCTTGTTTCATTCTAAGAAGAATATTTGCATTGCATTTAATGTTAAGAGAGCAGTGAAGACAATACGAATGTGAGACTGCATTAAGCTAGTGCACTGGAGTTTGCATTTTTTGCTCTGCGTAAACCGGTTCTTGTGCCATTGTAAGAAGAATATTTGAATTGCACTTAATGTTAAGTGAGCTGTGAAGACAATATGAGTGTGAGACTGCATTAAGCTAGTGCACTGGAGCTTGCATTTGTTGCCCGGCATAAAGCTGTTGGTGGCAAGTGTATACTGCACTTGTTTTGCAGGAAGTGATCTAAGCCTTACTCAACTGAGCTCCGATTATGCCCTCTCATTTCTAGCATTGTAAATTTTATACTCAGTAGCTTGTTAGCAGGTTGATGTTAAAGTCACAGGCATTCAAATACAAGTACATGAAACATATTCAAGGATTCAGTTATATCAATTGGTGTCTATATTGGAATAGAGCTTACAGAATTTTAATTTAATTGTCAATAATTATTAGGTGGATGGTAGGGATTTAACTTCCATGAAATATTTTTATTAGTATTCAAGATAGAGGGTTGAGATTTAAGTCAAGGTAGTTATGATCTTTTTGCTTTTCAATTTAATTAAAAAAATGTCCTGTCCACAAGTGTTATTGAACTTTTATTGCTTATTTTGTTGTTCTTGTTACATTATTTTTTTTGTTTTTCAATTTAATTAAAAAATTCATGTCCACAAGTGTCTTTGTTTTTTTTATTTTTTATTTTGTTGTTCTTGTTATCATTTTTTATCATAATTAGTAATAATAATAATAATAATAATAAAATTATAATTTAGTCAATTTTTATGATTTTTTTTAATCTTGGTAACATAAGATGTATCAAGCAGTGTATGGATTGGTGCCTATTTGTGTTTACCAACAATTTAATTTACATGGCTGTGCTAGTTACAATATTTTAAACCTGAAATGGACAAGGTAGCCTGTAAGCAAGGGTAAGATATTCCTCATGGTTCATGAAGAGTCGCAATCAACAATTGGCTCATGAAGAGAGAACATGTCACACGTGGGATTTGAAAGTTGGTTGGGAGGATAACAATTCTTCCTCTTAACTACCTGAGCTAGACCCAATTGACACTTTTGTGTATGAACAAAAGCGGCCTGTTTCCTTTTTATAAACAAGTTTTTTCATTTTGCTGAAGTATGGAAAGGGGAGAAAGTGATGAGTAAAGCAGGTACTTCCAACAGGTTGCTCAAAAAATCAGATCCTCTTGGTCGCAGCTGCAAAGTTGTGCCGAGCATTATGGTTTTGCCTGGATGTTGATAGACATATTACTGATTCTTTCCCTTTACCTTTGATCTTGTACACTTGGCACGAGCTAAATATTTGCATATTGTTGCTTTATTATGTTGTTCTTGTTACATGTTTTTTAAATGTATATATGTTTAAGTCATATTATTTTTTAATAATTTAGAGTAATAATAATAATTTAAAATAAAGTTATAATTTAGTCTATTTTTATGATTTTATTTCTATTCTTGGCACTGTGAGATGGATAATGTGGTAAGTGTCTTGATGCCTACTATGGATTGATGCCTATTGGCGTTTACCAGCAATTTAATTTATATGGCTGTGCTAGTTACAAATTTGAAACCTGAAATGGACATGGTAGCCTGTAAGCAAGGGTTTGATATTCCTTATGGTTCATGAAGAGTCTCAATCAACAATTGGCTCATGAAGAGTGAACATGTCACAAGTGGGATTTGAAAGTGGGTGGGAAGGATAACAATTCTTCCTCTTAACTATCTGAGCTAGACCCAGTTAACACTTCTGTAATAATTCTGTGAACTAAAGCTGGGGTCAAGTATGGATTCTTTCCCTTCATCTTCATCTTTATCTTCACCTTAGATTTTTCATATTGTTGAAGTATGGAAAGGACCGAAAGTGATGATTAAACCAGGTACTTTCAACAGGTTGCTGACAAAATCAAATCCTACTCGACACTGCTGCAAAGTTGTGCTGAGCTTCATAGTTTTCCCTGGATTATCGTACATATGCTGTCGACTCTTACCCTTCACCTCTGATCTTGTGCACTTGATATGAGATTAATGTTTTTGCCATTTAGGGGCCAATTACCTCATTGGCTGTAGATACCCTTTGCTCTGTTTGATTTTTTTTTTAATTGAAATGAATGTTCTTTTCCTCTTGGACTAATTCTGAGGAATTTTATGCCTTCGTTAGAAAATCCAATTTAAAGCTTCTTGACCTTGTGTTGGTCCTGCAGGTCAATATTACTGTAATCTTCTGGATAACAACTGCAAATGTAAGTTTTCTTGTATTTGATTTTCTCTATGTGAAATTGTCTAAAATTTCAACTATTATCATTGCTTTTGTGAGCCAAAGATTAACTATTTGCTTTCTTTGTTTCTCAGGGAATGATTAAAATTTAATATGATTCTGGTCATAAACGAGGATATAGAAAGCGATAAATAAAAAGCATATACTGGAAACAGTGCAGGCTTAGGACCAATGTTTTAAAATTCCGACTCCGACTCGATATCGACTCGGCCGGCTCAATTTCAATGACTCGGTTGTTGTAAAAAATACATTAAAAATTTATTTTATAAAAACACATAATTTTAAAGATTTTCATTCATGTTTCCAAACACACATCATTAGAATATAAATAGAAGACAACATATGATCAAAGTAGGCTCATGAATATATCCATTATATCAAAATGGCACCCAGCGCACTGTACAATACATACGCGATGATGATATAGAGATCAAAACAAAAACACATAACCAAGGAAGCTATAAATGGGCCTTTACAACAAAAGTCTGTGACCAGTACTACTGGCTACTGCTAGAGTTGCCAACATCATCTGGCTCAGTGTTACTTGGGAGCAGGAGCGAAAATGGGGAGCGAGAGCGAAAACGGGAGCGTGAGTGACATTTTTAGAAGCTCCCAGTTTGGGAGCGAATCCCGGAGGAGTTCGACAACCAATGTTACTAACATCAAGGTACATAGAGGGATTGGTGCTCTTGACTAAATATGAGTTCCATACCCTAGTACATGACAAAATTCAATGGAAACATTGCAATCCCCCAATCCTGAAATCCTGAAAAACTGATAAGTCTGCTGGATTTTGAATGAATCTAAATTCTATTTTCTCATTGAAATCCAATGCGGCCGGAACCACTCTCAACATCTTGAGTCATTCATGGTAATGTTTAAATTTAAGTAAATGATGGTGAAGATTAAGGAGAATGTCATTTTAACTTTATCCTTACCATGAATTTGAATAACATATCAATACTAGGAGAGGGAATGGACCCCAAAGACCAAAAAACCAATTAATAAAACCAATTGGAGTCCCCCACACTCAGAAAAAACATAAAAAAAAAAAAAATTGCGTTGTTGGGATTTACTGGCTGCATGAGGTGACCTGGCCGAGTTGATACGGACTCGGCCGACCGAACTGGTTCAACGGCCAAGTTGCAAATTTTTTTACCCGCTCGGACCAACTCGGCCGAGTCGGTTCCGAGCCGGCCGGCTTTTAAAACACTGCTTAGGACGGCTGTATGCTTCAGCTACTTCATTCCTGGGCTTTTCTTGGTTTTCTAATGTAAGATGATTGAAACTTGTTAATTTTGTTCCTTGTTTTCTGTTTTATAGATTCATGTTTGTGCTGTAAAATACCTTGTTAGGAGCTCAGGGATTTATGATTGCGAGCTTGCCATGTTCTGTAATATAGATATAAGAACATTGTATAATGTCATCTTCCATTAAACCGCAGGCAATGAGCATGTGCCATGTATAGTGTGAGCTTTCATTATGTGACAATGACAAACTGGTATAGAATTCTCGGAACTTTTAAGAACACATTATTACAAACTTTTTCAGAAAGCTTAATTAGAAGATAACAATTAAAGCCTTCCATTAATAATCGCATTTTATTGTTACTGTATTGTCTGTATTGCCCCTCCTACGGAGTTTGGGTGGTGTATGATGTTAGAAACAGATTGTGGCAAGCCCTTATGGCTTTAAATGGATCATGTTGTATTGTTACAATAAAATCTCGCTTATTTTGCTTATTATAATGCTTTGACAAACCACAAGCATAATCAACTAGTGTTTCATGCAACAAGTCTGGGGTTAAACGTTGAAACCAGGAAGGCGTCTTCTACGAATCCAAATAGGAGTATCCATCTAGGAGTATCCATCGATACAGGATTAGTATTTAAGAGGTCCACTAAAAGGGTCATTGATAGGACCAGGAAGCCATAAACAAAACATAGAAAGTGAAGGCGAATTCCTAATCAGGAACACAGAAAAAGAAACCAGGGATAGTTGTTTCAGTGTGTTTGCCAGTTGTATTGATGCCCAAGTTGGTAATTTGGATATCAACATGGAAAATGCTATCTAGAGATTAAACGTGAGGAAGGTGGGAATGCTTTTGAGTATTTTAAGCCTCCGTGTTCGTTGAAAAAGAACAAGTACATATGTTTTTTTAATAAGAAGTTGTCTCAACGAACAAGTACATATGTTTTTTTAGTAAGAATTTGTTGAAATCTGGAGGGTAGAGTTTGTTCACCTCCATAAAATTTACAAGCAAATCCTTAAGCGAAGAGTCCCTCATCCCAGCAAAGAGAGTCCCTCATCCCACCAACAAGAGGGTTTCATATCCTTAAGCAAAGAGTCCCTCATCCCAACAAAGAGAGTCCCTCATCCCACCAACAAGAGGGTTTCATATACCAATTTATATGTGAATAAAACTTGTTAACACATTAATTGTGTGAAGTAAATTAACTGAATATAAAAAACACTGGTTCATAGATGGGTTCTATTGCACCAAGGTGAGAATGTAGTATTCGAGTAATATTATTGTTGAATCGTAATGTATACGGACATCTATCTGCATTTGTTATTTTGTCCACCATACCACAACCCTACTTTTGATATTGATGATACCTATCAATTTTGTAGTGCATGATTCTTTGGCATACATGAATCTCATATTCCAAGCGTAGAATCAATCTCCGCTAGTATTTGGACAATGCAGTGTTTCCAATGTTTTCAGACTACCCATTATCAGTGAGTTTACGCCAATTCAATCATCATGGTTTTGCGTTAAATGGTCCCAGAAGCTGAACGAATCATATTTTTTCTCAAACCAAACAATTGAGTGAACATACTTTGTATGTTCTTCCAATTGTATTTGTTGCTTCCATGTGAGAATCAATTCATTCTGTAGGAATTGCGGTGTCTTATAATATCACCTTCACCGCACCGGTGTTGTTCCGAGGATACACCTGTTCCAGAATTTGCCACGTTTCCATAGAGCGACCTTGTGAAACCTGACAAATCAAATCCCTTTAATTTGAACCAGAGGCATGGCATTTCGGAAAACCACTACTACTTTACCACTTTAATTTGGACAAGAGGCATGGCATTTTGAAAAACCGCTACTACTTTACCACTACTGCTTTCTGGTAATCTTGTTTAAATATTCACTTTGTTGAATATACTCGAGCTCCTTATCGGTTCCAAAACAGACAAGAAGACATCGGTTCACAGAAGGCATAAAAGTAAACATAGAGGCAATTAACAGAAGCAATCCATCGGTTCATAAACAGACAAGAGCCCATCCTTTATCGTTTCCCAATCAGCCAAGCCGAGTATCCCAACCGAGATTGCCAGTTGACCCACCTAATCTCCCACAGTGTGACTATTCCCCCCGCACCCGTCGGCTCGAGTTACTCACCTACACAAGGGGTATTGTTAGTGTTATTTGGTTGATGAAAATTTGGGATATGGATTAGTGAAGACGAACTATGTTGAAAATATAATCAATACTGAGGAGGTGAATTAGTATTGCACATTTTTATTAATTGTTTAAAACTTTAAAGGCTGACATGCAAATAATACTTATCAACAACATATTAATTTATGCACAAAACTTGTGAACTTGTTTATGAATGGAAGGGCTAACAAGTGTTGTAACAAACTTGAGAAGACATATAGCTTTCTTGGTGAATCTCAGATGAAGGTCAAATAGTTTCAATGTTTACAACTACCAACTTGAAGGAGGCTATGATCCCCTAGTTTACCAGCACGTATTGGGAGGAGGCACTAACCTCCCAATTTATAGGGTTCGACTTGAAGGAAGCTGTAACTCCCTTGCCTTGCACCACTATACTATTGTTTTAATACAGAGAAATAAGATCTTTGATACCAGGGATATTGGCTCTTTCACATAACACTTAATATGTATCTGCATTGCTCTTAAACGCTGCGACCTTTATGAGAAACAACTCAGCCTGCAATATAGTGATGAAAGACTCCAATTCAAGTGGCTCGAAGGTTGCTGTTCTCCAAAAAAATCAGCCCCACAAGATGATCCTCAAAGCAATGTAAAAACCCTTAAAATGTGCCAAAAAAGTTTCACAAGAAAATCACTTCAAATCAACTCTTCTTGACTTTTGGTTCATGAGCTATGAACCTTAGAAACCCTTCTTTTCTGTGTTTCTTTGAATATATCCAAATTTGCATGAGTGAACGAGTTGAAATGCTTCTTTTCATGCTTATTTATAGTGCATTCGGGTTTAGACTGGGTCGACTTGTCCACTGGTTGAACTGGCTTATGTAATTGGGAAAATGTATGGTGAATATTTGAAAAATCGTTTCCCAACCATGAGGGGTTAGAGGGAGTGCCATATATCGTTGGAAAGGTTTCGGAATAAACTTTCTAACCATATATGTTATTTAACAGTTGAGGTTGGTAAATGGAGTAAAATGCATTAAAATATAAGAGTATCCAAATGGTGCATCAAAAGTCCAAAAATCATTTCTTCTCAACCATGAGGAGTTGGGAATGCCATGTACCTTTGGAAAGATTTCTGAATAAGCTATCCAACCATCTATGTCATGCTTCTATGTGAATTAAGTGAATGGAGTAAAAATTACCTTCTCTTTTTCTTGGACAACCTTTCACATCAATAAAAACCTCTTTCTACAAACTACTATGTGGTAATTAAAATAAATTCTAACAAAACACCCTAAATATCATTTTTTCCAAAATCTTTCGCAATAAGAATGATAACGGATGAACGACTCTCCCATACATTTCACGCTTTCCCTTAGTGTGTAAAACATTGGATTCTCTTTTGAAATAATAAACCAAAATGCTATTTTAATAAGATTGTATTTATTTTTTAAACTTTAAGTATATATTTAAAATATACAAAGTGACCATTAGTCTCGTGTTTTCTATATTGACACGTCTTCACATTGGATTTTCTCTTATTACCCAAATCTTAAAAATAGGAAGAGATAAAATTGTATTTAATTTTACAAATATATTTTTAAAATATATGAAGTAAAAATAGGGCTCATGTTTTATATATTAACACATTTTATTTTTCCCGTTTGTTTATATATTACCTTGTATATTAACACATTTTCACATTCGATTTTCTCCCATTTTCGAAGTTTTAAAAATATTAAAAGATTTATAATCTTTAAATATAAATAAATCACTAGTCACTTGTTTTTTCTCTCATTACCAAAACAATGATTTTTTTCCCTCTTAGTACCAAAATAATGAAAATATAAAATTAAATATAGGTAAGCAACTAATTACTTGTTATCAAATTAAATATATCTAAACAACTAATTATTTATCAAATTAAATATAACTAAACAACTAATTACTTGTTATCAAAACTATATTTTTTTGTTTTACAAATGTTTTAAAACCTTGTATAATCTTATTTTATAAATTCTTGTTATCTAAACTATATATTCTTCTTTTACAAAGGTTTTAAAACCCTGTATCATCTCATTTTATAAATTCTCGTTGTCAAAACTAACACGAGGAGATGTAACACCAAGAGTTTGTGGACCCCGTTGGGGTGAGTTGGACAACCAACTTTCCAAGGTCGCGAATTGGTCATATTATCTCTGTTTGACGCACACGATAGCCCGTTGGAAAGATCTCTCTGAGGACTACGACGAAAAAGAGGATTTTAGACAGAAAATCGTTGGCAGTAGATTTCTCAAAAAACATTGTCGTTTAGGGCCTCAAAACGGCTCCGGAAGTTTAGGACCCGAAAAACTGTTAAAAATAGTAAATTGTGCTATAATTAAGGAAACTGGAAAAACTGAAAGAAGCACTGGTCGGGATCCAAGTGGAATTAGTGGGTGGCCACCAATATCAACCTGGATCAACTATTTTGGTAGAGGTCCTTCAATGTCTTCCACATTGAAAATGGAGTATTCTTCCCATGGAGACTCGAGACAATGACAATATGGTCTCGAACTCCCTCAAGGATGATCCGTCTCGCCCTAGCCACACTTCTTCCACTCAGCGAATTCTTGTGCATTAGTTGAAGCTGGATTTTGGATTTCTTGATCAATGAATTCCTTTAAGCCATTATCTTATAATACAGCCTCAATTCTATCTTTCCATGCTATGTAATTCGAGCTACCTTCCAAGGCATACTCGAGTCTCAAGCCATAGAATGTTATTGGCCAACCTTGAAGTATGATACGAATTTGATTTGCACATGCAAACCCCAAACTTCAAACTTAAAATTCTCTTCTCAGTATTTATTCACAGCTCCGATAAACTTGGCTTTGATACCATGTAGAATTTTTCTACACAACCAGCTCCGATACCATGTAGAAATTCTCTCTACAGATGTACCTTTGTGACCATGTAGAAAATCTGCTGTAGGTTAACCCGATAATGCAATATAAATCAAAGCAAAATATTATAACCTACTTCTACTATCAATTTGCGGAAAAGATCGAGTTGAGCAATATAACTAAAAGAAGAATCAATGCATAATACACATGAAAATACTTTGGAGAAAGCCTCAGCTAAAAACCCCACTATCTGTGTTATCTTACAAGGTGGAAATATATAGGAATTATACAAAGCCTTAGCTCTCATAGCTAGCCATCTCTCTGTACAATCCTCACAGATGCTCAAAGGAAATCAAGGCTTCTCTCAAGCCTTCCTCTCTGCCCTCCAAGCTCCTATTTCCTTGCGTTGTTTCTCCTGGGTGATCCTCTTGTTACCAAGTGGAAAACTCTCAACCAAGTGGAACACTGATCTTCCAAAACTACGCAATCCTCAAGGAACCTTACCTTGACTGCATGCATGAGTTTCCTTTATAGGAAAACACATGCAATTGATAGTACACTATCCTTGACTTTAATCTCAACTGGGTCTTTCTCAGAATAGACATGCATGAGTTTCTGATAAGGAAATCTTCAGTGATCTGGAGTAGCACTAGTTGTATGCATGCATGCATCAACTGATTGTTAACTCACAATTAGTTCCTCAAACGGTTTGGAACTAATTTAACTAGACTTAACTCAGTAAACTGAGTTAGCTAATTACAACTCCAATATAACTCAACCATATCTCCTTAATTTAAGAAATAACTCAATCTTATCTCCTATGAAAGGGATAACTCTTGCATGACTTAAGAAAGGCTTCTAACTTGAATTTCTCCAACTAACTAATTCAAAATGAATTAATAAATTATTTCCAAGTAGCTGTTAAGACTAAATTCAATTTTAATTCATAATTTAATTCAAGGACAAATTAAATTGGAATATTCTAGATTTTATTTGATCATTTCTTGTTGTTATTTTCAACACTCCCTTTTAACAAGAAAGGAATTCAACTCGATCCCGATTGTGAACCTTTGGAATGTTATGCATGCAACACTTCTATCTAGTGTTGTTGCTCCAGCAACTCCATAAACAAAAAAAAAACATCCAACCTGAATCAGTATGATGCATCTATCATCAAAGTCTCTGACTGTTATTGCCTCTGTCAACTGAAAACTTTGCACTTCTGTTGAGCCTTTTTGTACTGTTGTCAATCCTTCCCTGTGCTCTTTAGTATCTGACGCTTTAACCTCTGCCACTTTGATTTCTAACTATATCAATCCCACTAATTCCTTCGACTACTATGTACTTTGGGCTGCCATAGCAAGGTACGATCCATGAGATAAAACCTCTCAATGGACTCTGCCCAATTTAAGCTTTCTTTGGACTATCACTTCACATCGCCCCACCTCACACTTGGAGGTATGGCTGCATGTGATCCCTCTGCCCACTTGGATTGAAATTCCCCCCTAATAGAGGTATCTGCATGAGTTGATCTCTTCACTCGGTCTCTTCTCTGCTTTTCCAATTGTGGCTCCTCCACAATTGTTTGAGACTTCTTCTAGGATTGCATGTTGAGAGGTAATTTACTCTCTCTCAACCACCAAGTCTCTAACATTTGCCTTGCTACTCAAGGTGTTGCATGCATCTTGAACCTCAAGAGCATACAGGTTCTTAGCTCGTGAACCGATCTATTTCACCTGTTTCGTGGTGATGTGTCTAAGGAAAACCTTTCCCTTACTAAAAAAACACATCATAGCCACGGTCTTCCAATACCACGATTGATACCAAGTTCTTCTTCAATACAGGCACATACTTCACATTTGTCAAGGTGATAGGAGCTCCATGCTCCCTCTAAAAAGCAATCGTTCCCACTCCTGAAACACTATGCCTTCCATCGTCACCTATCTCTATGCGCATCTTGGGGTCTTTCTCCTCCAAGGCACTGAATAAACTTTTATCATCGGTCATGTGGAATGAGGCTCCACTGTCAATATACCCGACACAACCCATCATTAATGACACCATGCATGCTATGAGGGTAAAGCCCATTTCAAACTAAGAGGTTAATGCCTCACCCTCCGATCCTTCTGAGAATCCCTTCTTTGACTTCTTCGATGGGCAATTAGTCGCATAATGTCCCATCACGTGACAATTAAAGCATCTCACTTTAGAATTGTCACCCTCCTTCCCTCCATGAGAAGAATTTGATTTGGAATGCGAAGCCTTCCCCTTCCCTTTCCTTGCCTGACTTGCTAAGGCTAGATTTTTTTCATCATCATCATTTGATGAAGAACCATCTCGTGTGCTCCTCTTGATCTCCTCCTGCATAAGATCTGACCACAGTCGTTCCCAATTTGACAGTTCCTCCCTTCCATTCACAGAGTCCTGGTAGCTATTCCAACTCTTTAGAAGGCCAAGGAGAGCAAGGTTCACCATATCATCATCGACAATAGTTATTCCCACACTGCCAAGCTCATCTTTGCAGGTGGTGAGCTTGTTCAGACATGTGGAAATAGTATAGCCCTTCTCCATCTTGATTCTTCGAAGCTTATCCTTCAGCGCCAATTTCCTCTGGTCGCTATTGTTCTGGTAGAGGTCCATCAATGTCTTCCACATTGAAAATGGAGTATCCTTCCCATGGAGACTCGAGACAATATGGTCTTGAACTCCCTCAAGGATGATCTGTCTCGCCCTTGCTACACACTTCTTCCACTCAGCCAATTCTTGTGCATTAGTTGAAGCTGGCTTTTGGATTTCTTGATCAATGAATTCCTTCAAGCCATTATCTTCTAATACAACCTCCATTCTATCTTTCCATGCTATGTAATTCGAGCTAACTTCCAAGGTATACTCGAGTCTCAAGCCATAGAACGCCATTGGCCAACCTTGATGTATGATATGAATTCGATTTGCACCTACAACCCCGAACTTCAAACTTTGAATTATCTTCTCAGTATAATGTTCACAACTCTGATAAACTTGGCTCTGATACCATGTAGAATTTTTCTACACATCCAGCTTCGATACCATGTAGAAATTCTCTCTACAGATCTACCTTTGTGACCATGTAGAAAATATGTTGTAGGTTAACCCAATAATGCAATATAAATCAAAGCAAAATATTATAACTTACTTCTACTATCAATTTGTAGAAAAGATCGAGCTAAACAATACACATGAAAATACTTTGGGGAAAGCCTCAACTAAAAACCCCACTATCTGTATTATCATACAAGGTGGAAATACATAGGAATTATACAAAACCTTAGCTCTCACCGCTAGCTAGCTCTTAGTACAATCCTCACAGATGCTCATAGGCAATCAAGGCTTCTCTCAAGCCTTCCTTTCTGCCCTCCAAGATCATATTTCCTTGTGTTGTTTCTCTTCGGTGATCCTCCTGTTACCAAGTGGAAAACTCTCAACCAAGTGGAACACTGATCCTCCAAAACCGCGCAATCCTCAAGGAACCTTACTTTGACTGCATGCATGAGTTTCCTTTATAGGAAAACACATGCAGCTGATAGTACATTGTCTTTAACTTTAATCTCAACTGGGTCTTTCTTAGAACAGACATGCATGAGTTTCTGATGAGGGAATTCTCAATGATCTGGAGTAGCACTAGTTGGATGCATGCATGCGTCCACTGACTGTTAACTCACAATTAGTTCTTCAAACAGTTTGGAACTAATTTAACTGGACTTTACTTGGTAAACTGAGTTAACTAATTACAACTCAAATATAACTCAAACATATCTCCTTAATTTAAGGAATAAATAAATCTTATCTCCTTAATCAAAGGGATAACTCTTGCATGACTTAAGAAAGACTTATAACTTGAATTTTGTTGACACCTAATCTTCATGATTGGGGGAATTTTATGTAAATAATTAAATTAAGAATGTGAACAGTCATCGGGAGATGAACTGAACAATCACTCCCTATTGTATATAAGAATGACCTACCTATGGAATAATATACGAATCAGTTGTTTGTTTTGTGGAGTTACTACCTAGCCTGACATGGTATCAGAGCCAACTCCTTGTTTTAGCTATTATGCTCCTGTAACTCCTCTGTCCTGGCCTTTGCCTCTGCCTCTGCCTTATTCCCTTCAGTCTTGAAATAACCTGCCTCTGCTAGCGCTGCACATCTGTCCATACTGTCCAGACAGAAACGTTGTACGTTAAATTTTTTATAGGCTGTCATTACTTTGATTCCTTAGCAATCGATGTTTCCTTGAATCTGCGTTGAATGCTGAGTGGTATGTTGAATGAATCCGCGTTGAATGTGGTATTGAACCATATTAACGCTTGGTATCAACGCTGTCCCATATTAACGCTGCGTTTCCATTTGAATGCGGTATTGAATCATAGTAACGTTGTCCCATATCTGTTGAATCATATTAACGCTGTCCCATAACAGTGGAATGCGGAAGGGTCTAGACGTTTTAAGGATGGATTGCTCGGAAGTTTTTTGAAGCTAAACGAAGGGAAGCTGCAACCATTTTTATTCAAAAGAATACTCGTAAGTAGCTTATGCGGAGAGCATACATTCGCCTCCATTCAGCAACCATTTCTATACAGGCTGGAGTTCGTGCATCTTTTGCACGTCAAGCATATTTTATGAAAAAAAACAATTGTTGCAGTTAAAATTCAGGTATATTTTCGATGTGCTATCGTGGTCCTGGTATGACATGCAGTTGAATTTGTAGATGAAACTTGAAGCTTGTATCGACATTTGAATGGTAACATTTGAATGCGGAAGGGTAACTGTCGGAATCGATTGGTATATTTAAATCATATTGAATTGACAACGCATTTAAATCATATATATGGTATCGATTGGACAATGCATTTTTAGTGTATCTTTAAAATATCTTTAACGCTGTCCCATATTTTTTAAACACTGTCCAGCACTTTAACGGTGCCATATTTTTTATTACTGACTTCAAGGTCTAGAGAATTAAAGGAATTTATGGTGTTTTCCTTTCAGTGAGCTTTGAAATTGTGATGCCGTTGCTGCTCCAACTTTGTAGAGCTCGCGGTTGATGACGTTGCTGCTCCAACTTTGTAGAGCTCGCAGTGAATGATTGATTATTGACTGTGATATGAATTAAACAACCAAAATTATTTCGCACAGAAATTTTTGAGTACAATTTCACTGTATATCAGCAGAAGTATTTTTTCTATCAGCAGAAGTATTTTTTTACAGAATGCATTCAATCATCTCTATGGTAGGAATAGTTCTCACTGGCAAGGA